>JACXGI010001654.1:48117-66336 GCA_016801175.1 Esox masquinongy
ACACACAATAGTCCTACTTAAAAGAGACATATATTTCAAACTAACAGAACAATACAATTTGCAACTTACCACAATTTGGATCTTTTGGTTTGGGACACATTTCACAAAGTAGCATAACGGTGCTCTTCAAAAACAATACTATACATGTCTGTTTTCTGACTTTACACAACTTTATCTACGAGTATTTATGCCTTCAAAACCCAAAGGTTAAGGAACCCCTCTGAAGCACTTGAATAATTAGAAACGATGTCAGTCAGTCCCCTTCACCCGATCGGCGTTTTAACTCAGCTATCAATGCTTTTCAATGGGAGCTGTCATGACATTGACAGTGTAGGTGCCATCCGATTTTTATACACATCATGACCTCTATAAACTACAAGACTCCATTTGATACGAATCAATTAAAAGCCTGCTAAATAAAAGATTGCTCTATTGTGGTTTGGGAATGAGCGGCATCATAGCCTGCTTGATTTTCACCAAAAGTGACTGATCAGTCTGACTCAAGCGCTTCTAGAAAACGCGGTTTCTTTCTCGGATACATTGAAGTGTAAACAAAAAAGGCAACCGATTGTTTTGAATAGGACAGGTTGGCCAGCTGGTGCGCAGAGCCACGCGGTACCCTTCTTCTTTACATATAGGCCAACATGGCCACGTGTGACACCTGTGAGATAAAGCGTCCTTGTGGTGAACTGGAAGTGGAGGATGGTCTAGTTTGGGATGGACATAAGATCCTCCATCACCAAACCATGAGTCCTCCAGGCTCACCCAGACCGTCCTCACAGGGAGTCGAGGCTATCCACGTTTGCTCTAACCCTCTTACACAGTAACAAATACTCCAAAAGTATGATTCATTACAAATGTAATTATTAACGAAAGACGGAAAAAAGTAAGTATTTTTGGACGAACATTTTAAACAACTAAAAACTACTATATGTGACCTGCTGCCATAAAGTACGGAAAAGTGACGTTAGTAAAAACAAACTGTTTAGTAAAAACAAATGTCGTTTTGGTATTCATGCCATGCAACTTACCAGTCATGTAAAAACGAACATATTTACTTTTATTTTAATCTCCTTGCTTTTCTTGTTGTAGATTCTGTTAATATGAATAATTATTACTGCTATTATTATTATATCAACTTATTGTTATTATTATTATTATTATATCAACTTGTTATTATTCCGACCACTGTTGTAATAGATCCATGAGTACTTCTACAATCTAGGTTATAACCTACATAGATGTCAAATGCCGTAAGTTGTTGAATAAAATTGAGAAAGACACACACAAGGAGCCAGAGAAGAGTAAAGACTAAACAAAATAGAAAGAGGGAGATCGAGAAATAGAAAGGCGGAGAGGGATAATATATACTGCATTGAGAGGGAAAGTGATATATATTATATATAGAGAGAGAAGAGAAAGAACTATGGATGGAAACAGATAGAGATGTGTTAACATATTAATTTCTCCTTAATACGTAATTTCTCCTCTCTGGCCTGCTGCTACAACACAGGCTTCACGTGGTAACCATGGAGACGAAGGGCCCTGGATCTGCCCGTCAGAGCATAAAGAGGGCCAGCCTTATAATGACCCGTGTCACACACGGGGTTTTGGGAATACAATACCTCGACACGTGCTCACTGCTCACGTCTGCCCCATAAATGTAAAAACTGCATTTCAGCACCTTGGACAGTTCCAATCGCAAAGACAAATTAAAAGCCTAAAACTTCTGATGGATTCTGAAACCTAGATCGAAAACTGACAGAAAAGGCGTTGGTATATCGAGCCATTACTTTGTATTCTTACGCATGCTTTAAACATTTAAATCACTTCAGTTTATTATCAAGTAAATTCCAAAGCTACAACACTTTTCAATGTATCTCTACTTGCAATTTAAATAATCTTCTGTCGATTGATATTGGTATTTGATAACGATAAGTTCACATGTCAGAACCTAACTATCCCTTATGGTGGAATAGTCTATCTTTCATTTTATCTTACAATTCAAACTCGTTTTAATGATGCATGGACTCCCCCTAGCTGTCTGGCAGGTGTATAACACGTCATAATGACCCGTGATTTTTTGAGACAAAAAGGGTCCCCTTAAATGGTGTAAACCTACAATGTCATGTATGTGCCAGTTTGTGGCCTATGTCATGAAAACCAGTCACATTCAGTCTTGGAATTTAATAGCTTAATGGTTTGATAGTGATTGTACTTATCATGCTCATATAAACAAAATATTACACATCCAGCCAAAAACGGGACACTTGAAACATGATTTGATTAGTTGCAAATGTCCCCAACCGCAACTTTAATATCATCATCACTGAACACCATCGCATCTGTCACTTCCATTCATACCCGAAGGCTCAGATCTTCACCAGAAATATTTTTTACACCATTATGAGTACTGTACTGAAAATATAGACGTGTCTATAATGCACCTGGGCAAAGAGAGATTTTAGATTTTTGTGTTCACACTTGCACATTTTGATGGGAGATATAGCACCAACCACAGCCCCGGGGTCAGTACCGACTTTTCAGGGCTTTGTCATATTTGTCCATTAGACCAGGGCTTAGGAATACAAGTGTGAATCCTTAGCCTAGGGTTAAACCGTAGCCTGGTTAAACAACCTTTTGTGTGAACTTAGGCTGAGCTAGGCCATGGCCAGTCTTAGCCTGAGGCCTAATGTCTCTCTTATTCCACTAGATGGTGCACACGGTTCTTTTACCGTTAGGCAGAAGTGAGGTGTTGGAATTGAATAGATGGAACATTACATACAGACATACATACATACATACACACATACATACATACACACACACACACACACACATACACACACACATACATACATACATAGCCTACATACCTTTGATGCATGAAATATATATTCAATGTTCTAAATGCCTGTAAATCTAAATCAATACATATAATTGCTAAATACTGTGTATGCTTGTTATTTTTGAATGACCGGTAAAACAGAAAGACAGAAAGAAAGCCAAACTAACAGAGCAAAGACAGATAGGAACCTCCATAAGGCACATCCTGGTGTGTTCTGTAAAACACATGGCTATTCATAATATGCATCTGATTGATTGTAATGAAGTTAGGCTAGTTGTTAAAAACAAATCCCAGACACCACAATCTGGCAGTGGGTGTGATCCAGGGAAAAGATCCTAGCCATGGGTATCCACTCCAGTTACCAATGGATGCTTCCGGTGTTGCAGCTGTACTCCCACAGCGTGAGTATCAGTCTCCCATGGGTTAATCCTGCCAGGACTGTTTAAAACTAGTTTCATAAAAAGTATTTTTGTTTTTTTCTTCCCCTAGCTACCAAGTCCAGAATTCCATGACTTTGTAAATTATATATTATGAATCAGGGAAGGATTTTTTTTTTTTTATGTTCATATTTCATGAGTTTGAACCTATCATTTATCATTTTTATTCCACTAAAGGTGATTTTAGGGCATGGATTGTTGTTGATCTTCCTCTGATTCAGGGCATACAGTGCCTTTGCAAAATATTAAGACCCCTTCACTTTTAGTTGTGTTATAACTGATTCAAAATAAATGTTGCTGTCAATCTACACATAATACCCCATAATAACAAAACTAAACTATATATTTAGAAATGTGTGCCAATGTATTAAAAATAGAAAACCTAAATATCTCATGTACATATGTAATCAGACCCTGTGCCATGACACAATCTAAATTGAGCTCAGATGCATCCTGTGTCCTTTGATCAATCAATCAAATTTATATATATAAAGCCCTTTTCATACCAGCAGTTGTCAAAAAGTACTTTTACAAAGCACCCAGCCTGAAATCCCAAGGAGCAAGCAACAACAGAGTTGAAGCACAGTAGCTCCAAGATCTGAAATTTGTTGAAGCATAAATTTGAGCATTTTTTTTAAATAAAATTGCTACTAAAGCATTGAATGTTTCTAGGAGCTGTCAGGTCAAACTAAGTAACCAGGGAGGTGACCAAGAATCCAATTGCCACTCTAGAGTTTATTTGCTGAGAAGGGAATACCTACCAGAAGAACAACCATCTCTGCAGCACTCCATCAATCCAGCCTTTATGGTAGAGTGGCTAAACAGGAACCAGTCCTGAGTAAAAGCCTTGCTTCCGGAAGGTCTCTGAGAGCATAAGGAAAATAATTTATTGTCTGATGAGACAAAAATCTAACTATTACGCCTGAATGCCAAGCACTACATCTAGCAAAAACAAGGTATCTGTTAGGATTGAGAGATGGATGATTGGAGCAAAATTCAGAGTGCAAAGGATTGGAGCAAAAGAAACTGAACCAGAGCGTGTAAGACCTCAGGCAGGTCACACAGTCAATGATTTGAATGTCCTTGAGTGGCCAAGCGAAAGCCCGGACTTGAACCCAATTAAACATCTGTGAGGAAACCTGTATATTGCAGTTCACCCATGCACCCCATTCAATCTGACAGAGTTGAGAGGATCTGCAAAGAATGGGAGAAACTCCCGAAATACAGGTGTGACAAGATTGTAGCATCATACTAGGGCCGGCTCCAGGCATAAGCAACATAAACGGTCACTTAGGGCCCCTGACTGCTAGGGGGCCTCCGACTGATAGGGAGCCTCCGACCGGTAGGGGAGAGGGGGCCCCAAATGAAAATTTGCTTAGGGCCCCCAAAAGACTAGAGCCGACACTGCATCAGACCCAAGAAGACTAACCTATAATCGTTGTCAAAGGTGCTTAAGGTTAGCGGTCTGAATAGGCTACTTCTTAAAATGTGTCATTTCGGTGATGGGGGTTATACATTTGCAAAAATCTGCAACAATACGTTTTTGCTTGGTCTTTATATAGGATATTGAGGTAGATGGATGAGGGGAAAAAATAATGTATTCAAGTTTAGAATGAGGATGTAACGCAACAAAATGTGAGAAAACCATACACTGACAGACTGTGCTCATAGGCTATATAATGGCAAAATCATACAAGCTCAATCTTTTTTAAATAATACATGTCTCCATTCGGGAGCATATAGCCCATAGCAACAGTATATTTGTTCCACGCGCGCTCTATTTTTCTGTGAGAGCAGTGCGCGGGGTTAATCCCACCCACTCTTTTCGCCCCCGCATCGAACCATCAGTCGCAGCACTGTACTCAGCCTCCTCTTCCTCCACCCTCTCGTTCTGCTGCGAGTGGTGAGAACGTAATAAATGTAAAAACAGTCGGACTCAAAGAAGTGATTCTACATCTCGGAAATAAAATAAATCACAACCGCACGTCAACCCTGCGAATGCTATTACATGCCGACCAACCCTAAGGTTCTAGACATTTGAGGGATTATAACAGTTTTCTCCCGGAAGAGGAGGTTCAATACATAATGAAGGGGGAGAAGAGACGCGGATGAACAAGGGTTAGCAGTAGCAGGCGAGCGAGGATCCTTTGCAGAAGACAAAGGTAACAGTGCTACGGACACAGTTGGGAGTTTCTAGAAGCACAGCTAGTAAATAGATCTCAAGAGATTCGTTTTGAAACACTGCGAAATGCTTTTCTCTTCATTTTATTAGAATGTATGTATGTGTTTTCGGCGGTCGAGAAGCATAACAACCATAATATGACGATGCCCTAAATTAATAATGACAGTCAATGGTTATGACTAGCTAACCAGACAGGTATGTTCTTGGTGAATTGAGACTGAATGTTTAGCACAAAGGAAATGAAATTAATTCGATCTTTGCGTTAATTTCAGACCTTGAACTCAAGTAACGAAGACTGTCAAACTTAACTCCTATGACTCAACGCACAAACCGCGGAGACTGATAAGCTTTTCTCAAAAATTTTTTCACGGTAAGTGTTTATAGTTGAGGACTACACGTGTTGATGGAACAGTCTAACACAGATTTAAATACGCTGTAGATTCTACTTTCAGCACCACGGACAGTGACAAAATGACACGTCTGCGCAAGAAAGCTTTCATTGCACTTTTCTTATTCACCCTTTTCATCTTCGGGACTATGATGGGCCTCAGGACACTGAAACCCAGCGATGGCTTCTCAGACCTGGCTCCTGGGATGGGAGAGTTTGTGGGGGAGAGAGGAGGCGACCGGCAACGGCCAGTCTCAAACGACATGGTTGTTTCCCCCGGTCAGTCGCATTTAGCCAGCGACACCAAAGTCGTCTTTACAAAATCCGACAGTGATTACAGTATATTCTACGACGTACACATCTTCTATTACTTGTGGTACGGCACCCCACAGATGGACGGTAAATATATTCACTGGGACCACGTTCTCGTACCGCACTGGGACCCTAAGATCGCTGCTAGCCACGCCAAAGGAAGACACACTCCACCGGAGGACATAGCCTCAAGTTTCTACCCGGAGCTAGGCCCATACAGCTCAAGAGACCCCACCGTGCTGGAGTCACACATGTCGCAGATCGAAGCAGCTGCAGCAGGTAAGATATTTAAACTGCACCAACCTCCAAACTAAAACTGTTTGGGTGATAGATCCAGCTCTACATGTAGCTTAGGATTGGAATAGTGAATTCTATATAGGATCTTAATAGTTAAATAGACACAAGAACAATGTCTAGAGCTGACTGAACAGATATGAATCTTCCAAGCTATTCTCCCAATCCCACAGTAATTTCAGAACCCAGTTCCTCCCATTCAGCATTGAAAGATTCTCTGGCAGCTGTGTTGAATGATTAAAATGTGCAGTATAGACAGTACATATAGCATATATGACAATTGGTGTGAAAACAATTTAATTTAAATAACATTAACATAACATGTAAATGCAATTTTCATTTTTTTTTTCTGATTCTGTTTATAGAGCTGGAAGGACCTATAGTACTGTTGCTGGTTATAGTAGAATGTTTGAGGTGCTGGAAGGAATTTAAAATCAGATGTACTATTCATAGCTCATTCAACTCAAATTCAAATTGAGCAATCCTCCGTAACCACAAGGAATATTTGTTAAAAAAGTGTGCCATGTTACCTCATAAATTGACACGCGACAATTTACACTTTCACTCATTTACACAATAAAAAATGCATCTTGATGCAAATGTGGCAACAGGCCTTGTTTATCTAAATAAAAGTATTAGTGTAAAAACATTATAGTATGACGTGACTTCTGCAAAAGCACTGTGATAATTGCTGATGTAAAAAGGGCTTTATCATTTTGATTGACTTCTGAAGGCAGATAGCTGACATAATGATTGCACCAATAGAATACAGGTGCTAATCCTTACAATCCCCATAGCTAAATTCTATATATGTATTCATGATATCCTGTACTTCTAGACAAAAGGTCAGTGTTATCTTGACCCGCATGTTCAACCCTTGTGTGAATAGTCATACCAAAGACTACCCCTCATTTCCTCCCCAGGGGTGCTGGTGCTGTCGTGGTACCCGCCTGGCATTGCTGACAACCATGGTGAGCCTTGTGAAGACTTAGTGCCTGCTGTCATGGATGCTGCCCACAGACATAGCATCAAGGTAACTGGTGAGAGAAGTATGTTTTACTTTCTGGTGTTTTATTGAATTAAAGAAGGGCTGGCTGCAGGGTTGGGGTGTATTCCATTCCAATTCAATCAATCGTCACGTGTGGCTCTGTTGGTAGAGCAGCACTAAGGTTATGGTCTACCAGTACGAAAGAAATATGAAAAGTGTGTGCTGATGTTGCTCTGTATAATAACGTCTGCTAGATGACTGAAATGTAACTGTAATGTCAGTGGACTTCTGGAATGGATTGAAATGGAATTGGCTCCAACTCTGGTTGGCAGGCAGTGATGCTTGTTTGGTTGGAGCTTAAGCTTTATGTTGTTCAATCAGATCCTAAACTGTAGACTGACAAAAACAGCACTAAATCTAGTGTAACAGTCTGTCAGAGCGTTGAGAAAATAGACCTAAATCCAAGGTAAGAGTCTGTCACGCAGTGCCTTTAGTACCTGAAGATTGGAGCGGGTGATGCCATTTTGGAAATGTCTAGAACCATCTGTTCTGGCCCACTTTCTTCAGCCATTTCTTGTTTTATTGATGCATACAGAGAAAACACATTTCTTTCACAACTTACACAACTTTTGGTACTTTACAATATCGTCTTATAATTTCCGAAATTTTTAACAGAAAAAAGACTGTACCCTTTTGACTTGTACTGTGATTTCGCTCTATTGAGTCCTTTAGAAATGTTATTTTCACACACACACACAAACAACCACACAAACAACCACACACACACACACACACAAACAACCACACACACACAAACAAACACACACACAAACAACCACACACACACACACACGCACACACACACACACACACACACACACACACCAGAAGTCCACAGCATACAGGTTGAAGTAGAGGGACCGAATGGTTAGGTCCTCTACTGGTTCATCTTCATACAATCTGTACTAATCTGCGCCATTTCCACTTCATATAGCCTTTAATATAAACACTGTGTATTTTTCCCAGATCACCACATTCCCAGATCACCACATTCCCAGATCACCACATTCATAGATCACTACATTCACAGATCACCACATTCACAGATCACCACATTCACAGATCACCACATTCACAGATTTCAATGATCACCACAAATAATGCTTAATGTGTATATATTAAACAGCCTTAGGGTCCGTGTTTTTTATATGGCTTCTAACAGTAAAAAAATAATATAAATCTGCGTTAAGTATTTACATCCTGAACACTGCCTCATGTTTGCAGTTAGCATAGCTATCCCTAAGAGCTGAGAATCCCTTCCCACCACACAGAACGATGCCTGAACCAAAACTGCTTCTCCTCCCTCGTTGCACACCCAGGAACACACGCCATCCATTATGTATTAATCCTAGAAAGGGGACAGCTTCAACAGCATATTAGCTCACTTCTGATTTCAAAACCATCCAAGGAGACACCCCGACTGCCCGGTGAGGGGGCCTTCGGTCGCTGCGTGCCAAACACTGCGTTGCCGTGGAAACTGTTCATGAAGGCCTTGCAGCCTATTTTTTAAGAGAGAGAAAGGGAGTGGGTGTTCTATTTAGTCCTTCTCACTCCAAATTCATGGCTCCATGGTTCTATCCGCAAATTGTTGCGGAGCTGAAGTAGACCCTTTGCTGTACAGCAGTTGAGGGAACATCGTAGTCCTCAGGTAGATTAACCCATCCTCACAACATCAGTAGGCATCAGCTATATAGAACAAACTGATTTAGGATCTGGTTAATCTACTCCTGGCCCGGGCTGAGGGAGGGCAGCTATCACTTAGCTGCATGTAGGCCCTGGTCCTGTCGCGATCACATCCATGACACAGTCATGTGTCAGAGCAATCACAGCCTGTCAATGCTGAGAGATTCCCTGTGGAACGTTCAAGGTGTAGGATGAAATATATTCCTAAAAGGATTTCATCCTGGCTGGATATATAGATTAGACATTAGATCTTCACATAAGGCCCTGGTGTCACTGGAGCCTTGTAAAGCACTGTCTCTCAGAGTCAGCAAAGACAGCGGGTCACAGAGAGAACAATGCCTTGGGTAATACTTTAAAGTAGAAACGATATTGCCTTTAAGTAGAAAGCTGAGTTGCGGTTATTACCTGGTGCAGAGATGGTTCACCTCAGGGCCACTCAAAGGAATAGTTCTTTAAAAAGGAGGGTAGAGGATTACCTTGGAGATGACAGAGAGGGTGATGTCCTGAGCTAGGATAATGGGTATATTCACAGGGACCTAATCATTTCTCTGCTTCAGCGGCCCATACTTCCTCGTCTTTTTCCTCTTCCTCCCTTTAGTCTCTTTTTCAATTTTTAGGAAATTGACGCTCAGTTCCAATCCTGCCAGTCTGTCTAAACGTAGCTCTTATCCTGTGTTCAGTCTTTCCCCTTTTCTACTCTTATGAGGACCAGAAATATATACTTTTTCTGTGGCTAAAAAAAACTTTTTTTTACTTTCTTTGTGGAGATTGATAGCATCCATTCGATTGGTCCCCAAATAACTGGAAGGGTACTGGAGTCCATCTGAGTTTCCTTGTATTACCCATGTATTCCCTGAATAAGCCAGTTGGAGGGTACAGTACAAGGTCAAACACATTGGTTTTAACAACAAGTGAGCATCTCTGACACCCACTTCTACTATATTCTGAGAGGCATTTTTCCCTGTACCTTAGCTGGAGAGTGAAATATCTGCAGTCCCTATTAGTTCTCTTCACCACTAAAATTACTATATACACTGCCTTTGGAAAGAATTTACACCCCTTCCCTTTCTCTACATTTTGTTGTTATCGATTTCATTCATAATTACATCTTACACATTAATCTACTCACTCTTCAGTGTCAAAGCTAAAATGAAGCCAAGAAGTCCCGAGAGCATGAGAAAAAAAGATGATTTAATCTGATAAAACCAATATCAAACTATTAGGCCTGAATGCAAAGCGCTATGTCTGCCAGCAACAAAGTACTGCTCATCTGCTGGCTAATCCCATCCATTCTTACAGTGAAGGATCTAAGGAGCAGGGACAGGGTGACTGGTTAGGATCGAGGGAAGGATAAACAAAACAAAATACAGAAAGGTTCATATAAGAACTTGATCAAGAGTGCACAGGACCTCAAACTGAGGTGAAGATTCATCTTTCAGCACAACCACCTGGAGCACACAGCCAAGACCACACTGGTGTGGCTTTGGGAAAATCTGTGAATGTCCTTGAGTGGCTCAGCTAAAGCCCAGACTTGAAACCCACTGAAAATCTGTGGGGAGACCTGAAGATCACAGTTCACCGATGCTCCCCGTCCAATCTGACAGCTCCTGAGGATTTGTAAGGAAGAATGGAAAACACTTCCCAAATCCAGGTATGCTAATCTGATAGAGGCATACCCAAGAAGACTCAAAGTTGTGAATGCTGCCAGAGAAGCTTCTGCACAAAGTACTGAATAAAAGGTCTGAATCCTTAAGTACATGAGATTTTTACATTTTTTATTTTCAATAAGTTTCGACATTTTTGGGGATTTGTCGTGATGTGGTGTCGTGTGTAGATGGATTGTAAAAAATGAATGTGATCAATTATAAATGAAGTCTATACCACAACAAAACATGAGGAGAAAGTGAGTAGGTCTGAATACATTCCGAAGGCACTGTACAGCCAGTGCTTACCTATCAGCCCATCTCCAAGTCTTGGTCTTATTTAAATTCTATACAACAATCAAATGGCAATGTGCTACTGTACTAATGAACTGAAATGTAATTTTCATTCTTTCTTCATATACTGGACCATGATGTATGATAATATATTGATTGTCCTCCTTGAATGATGACTTAAATGATGACTTTCTATTCTGTTCCCGCAGGTGGCGTTTCACATCCAGCCTTACAAGGGACGGACCGACCTCAGCATGCATGACAACATCAAGTACATAATTGATAGGTATGTTGGCTTCCAAGGTACTGTACACCCACTTCCTGTAGTCCCCACTGTCTTGTACATCCACTTCCTGTAGTGCCCACAATGTTATACATCCACTTCTTGTAGTCCCCAATGTAATGTAAATCCACTTCCTGTGGTCCCCAGAGCCCTGGTCATCGAGTTCCTGTAGTCCCTACTGTCCTGTACATCCACTTCCTGTAGTCCCCAACGTACCATACATCAACTTCCTCTAGTCCCAACAACCTATACATCCACTTCCTGTAGTCCCCAGTGTCCTCTACATCGACTTCCTGTGGTCCCCAGTGTCCTGTACATGCTTTTCCTGTAGTTCCCACTCTAGTCCCACTGTCTCTACCCCTCAATTCAATCTGTTTATCTTTCACAGCTTTTCTCTCTTCTTTCTCCTCTCTACTCTCATACTCATACAGATTGAGTTTCTTATCAGTCACTCTAAGCTAAAAGGGCAGAGCTCTACTTTCCATATTAATGTCCAGTGACACTGGGATCTGGAGAAATCTGAGTCCTCTTCCAGTCTAAAGAGGAACAGAAATATGGAACAGATAGTTGAAATATGTATTCCTGTAGTGTTCTAATTAAACCACAAGTAGCCTATGTTCTGACTGTATCACTTTTACTTTCATTTTTAGAGAATTTCTCTAATGGCTTGATTATTTATAGTGCCACCAAAAGATTTGTAAATGTGAAAAGAGTTTGGCTTCGCAACACTCCAGGATCTAGGTATGCTGTCTTGCCAAAACCAATGGTTGTTGTAATGTATAACAAATGTGAATCAATGACGGTAAGGCTGCAGAACATAAACAGATCTGGGTACAACAGAAACAGAAAGACAAATAAATTATGGGTTATCTTATGGAGTGTGACAGTGACCCACCTGATCACTGGTCCTACCTCGAGGGATCTGCTGTTGTTGGGTGATAGTTAATGTAGCTTATGCTAACTGAATGGTGATGATCGTGACTGAGGACAAGCCTTCTATATCAGGTTGATGAGTCAGTTATTACAGCTGACTTTTGGACAACTGTGTTAGCCATCTGCCTGAGAGAGAATGAGGAGAGACAGAGAGAGTGAGAGAGGAGTGTGTCGTGGGGGGGGGGTTCATTTCTAAAAGCTGATCTTTCTATGTACAACGTTCGCACACCCCAAACTTGCTCTTGAAAATACTAGCACCATTTCACATTACAGGATATTCTATAGTCATCTGTCATTTTGCCAGTTTAACAATGCATGCGTTGACAGAAACGTGAAGCTTTGTGCCAAGTGTAAAAAATATGCCTGTTAAATCGGTAGTGGAGAACTGACCTATGCAGTCAAGATGTTTTCTTGCTTGTTCATGTCTTTTCTGTAAAAGGAGCATGATTCGAATACGGCAACTTCATTTGTAGCTACAAATGTAAACAATTAATAAACCAACGAATATGTTTACCTCGTAGGTATGGGAACCACGGTGCCTTCTACCGCTTCAAGTCCACCACTGGGCGGATCCTTCCACTGTTCTATGTCTACGACTCCTACCTGACACCGCCTGAGGCTTGGGCCGACCTGCTCCACCCTGCCGGTGCCCACACCCTCCGCGGCACGCCCTACGACGGCATCTTTCTCGCTTTGCTTGTTGAGGAACGCCACAAACACGAGATCTTGGCTGGTGGCTTTGACGGCATGTATACGTACTTCGCCTCCAATGGCTTCTCCTTCGGCTCCTCTCACCAGAACTGGAAGGCGGTGAAAGCGTTCTGCGACGGTAACAACCTGCTGTTTGTGCCCAGCGCCGGGCCGGGATACGTTGACACGGCAGTGAGGCCTTGGAACAACCACAACACGAGGAACAGGGTCAACGGACGCTACTATGAGACCAGCCTGCAGGCGGCGCTGTCGGTTCGGCCGGAAATAGTGACCATCACTTCTTTCAACGAATGGCACGAGGGGACGCAGATCGAGAAGGCGGTGCCGAAGAAGACAGTGACACGGCTGTATCTGAACTACCAGCCGCACCGTTCAGATCTGTACTTGGAACTCACCAGGAAGTGGGCGGAACACTTCAACAAGGAGAAAGACAAGTGGCTCATGTAGAGGACCGAATTGGGTTGACAGGAATAACGCTGACTGGAGAAAATTAGACTAAAGAGCTCTTCACACTCTTGAGCTTAATCAAACGGAGGCGAGTCAAATCAAGCTGTACTCAACTGGCCTGGTTGGTGGTTACATTCCCAGCAAAGTTGCTGAAACATTGCTGAAAACAACAATGTGGAAAGAACATAGCTGAGCCAGCTTGTTTGGCTTGGGATGGCACAGTAGTATGAAAGGTAGGAGAGGCGTCACAACTGGATATTCTGAGGTGATGTGCTAGCACTGTTGTCTGCCTTTTAATTGGAACTGACACTCCTCACGCAGTTGAGTATTAGAAACAATTTCATCTGGCCTATAACATGACAAGACTGAGGTAACACTAAAGTCTATTGCTTAAACCTGTCCAAATTCTTAGAGCTACACAAGTGTACAGGGGGAGGGGGCTTGTGGTTCATTTGGCATTTAGGGGTACATTCTGGATTTAACTGGTCTCTGTGTTCACCCACTCTTGTGAACTGAACATTCCAGCCTTTTCCATTGATGTGAATTTTATGATAAATTGTTTATTTCTTTTAGGAGCTAAATAAACACCTGTGTTAAGTCTTCAAGAGATGCATAGAAAAAAAGAACTTCACTTTTTTCATAAGTACCACAATACTTTTTTACATTTCAATGGCTACAACGGCAAGAAGTTGCATATTTTAATCGACAAGGTGAGGTGACACAATCTTTTGCATAGTGTAGGCTAGCAGTTCGTAAAGCAGAAACTGAACCAAAAACGGGTCCCCTAAAACTGTACTTAGTCCATTTTGTATACATCCATAATGTTTGAAATTCCAATTCGCACAATGTTACAAAAGTGTGAGTGCTTAAGGTCCCAGACTGCGTCTAAGTCTGTTACTGTTAAATATGTGCTGTTGTGATAATAGCATCAATCACGATAAAGCTACCGTGGTTGTGTAATGCAGCTGAGCTTTCAGTCTGTCTGACATTGAGGACATACTTTTTTCTGTATTACTTTGAAATCGTGAAAAATAAACATGGTCTGTTAACCATTTCACATCGTATGTGTTTGAAATAGGCGGTGTGTGGCCTCATCAGGGCAAATATTTTGAGGCACCTCAGAGAGACAGTACTTCCTCCGAATCTTCAATGTGTTTCAGATTGGGTGGTCAGACCAAATGTTCTGGGACGAAGCCTGTGCTGCAGCAAGCTCTTCCAGAATGGTCATGGTCCTTGCCAGTGACGTCGCTAGGCCTATTTTAGGGGGGCTTCAGGAGTCTGTGAAAAACTGTGCGTGTTTCACAGACTCCTGTTTGTTTGGATTTGAAGATAACTTATTGCAACGTATTTTGTTCAGAGGAAGGGAGATCCGGTTGTTCAATGTTTCATTTTTTAATTGATACATATTTTAATGACTTTATTCCGAGATGAATGGGCTAATGACTAAATCTGTTTTTGAAATGATTCAGAATGATTCAGAGAAATCTCGCTTAGAAACAGAATATAGTGTATATGTTAATTTACTATAAACAATAGTTGACTGAAGTATTTTGGCTACATAGTACAGCTGTTTTTGTGACTTTTGTTGGTGTTGGATGGATGAAGACAGAGTGGACTAATTTCTTTATTTAGATAGAATTTAAGTCATATTAGATCAGTGTCTAAAAAACTATGAGACAGGTATACTTTTAGCCAACCTTGATCAAAAATAACCTTATTTTGATAGATTTTACACCCATTGTTACTTTAAAAATACATGATGAACAGATGTTTTGGGGAGTATGCCCAGACCCCCCAAAACGAGCCTTAGCCCCCCCCATCCATTATTTTATAGTGACCTCCCTGGTCCTTGCCATCACACTGCACCAGCACTGTCTCTCAGTTCACATTAATTGGCATGCCTTCGCAAAGGCAGACACATTTGGATTCTTGTCTTTTGATCGATTTGATGAGCTCTAAAAAAGATCTGAAAAATATTTGATTTCATTGGCCAAGAGATCTGAATTGGCCTGGCTGTGGGAATGCAGCCTATTAAACTTGAGTTGAGAGATAAAGCTAGAGAAATGTAAATCTGCAAACACGGTCTTAGAAACTATGTGCGCAGCACTGAGTCAGCCCAAAGGACAGTCCAACACCTCACTAGAAAGGATGTTCTGCTACACACACACACACACGCACACACGAACACACGCGCGCACACACACACAGTTAACATAAACTAATCAAACCAGGCGTTGTTGCTATGCAGTTCTAAATGTCAGGCTTCACAGCACCGCGCGACGGCCAGCCGCGCCACTCATCACGGATCCTTGAAGTTCCAGATGACAGATTGGATAATACGTTCCAACCTCAGAATGTCATCCCCTGTCACAGTGGATTGAGTGAAATAAATGAAAATAAAATTTCACTGACAAGCCAGAAGGCATAAACTAAGAAAATGTAGACTTTTTGTTGTCTAGCATCTTCTTAGCCTGTAATTAACACTGATATTATGAATTCCACAATGACATCAGTATGGATTCCAGGTAATCAATCTTCTATAATTCTTTTGTTGTTCATCCATGAATACGGCACCATCTGTTCCTTAGCCTAGCTAAATGGAGGTAGGCCAGGAAAATATAATGTTTCCCTTTGTTCACTCAGTTACAGCTTTAGAATATTGAGGTTATTTGAAAACATTGTCCAAACTAATGTTGGGGGACTGTTAGAATGCCGCAACAGAGGCTAGAAAGAAAATGAAGCGGAGTTCCCCTGGTTGACGCCGTCAGGCAATTCTGTCACGAAGAACGCAATCGCACTCGAAAGAATTTAGCTAGTTAAAAAAAATGCAGAATAATATTCAAACATTAAAATACTCAAAATAAGTGGATCAGGGTTTTTTTTTACTTCAGAGCTGCACAGAGACATCCTCCAACACAGGACTCTAAGCTAACCTGTCGCTTTCACTAAAATGTCAGTGAGTGAAAAGTCAAATACTGTATGACAACATCGCATAATAAAATTACGTAGCTGAATTGTACTCCTGTTTGTATGGCTCACTGGTCAGGAAAGCTTGCTGAAAATACACTATATATGTCACAGAAGCATTTGTTACATACAACATCTTTAATTCTTTTGACAACCTTTAATACATAGAAATCATCTGCGGGTTTAAAGTTAAACGGCACAGACACGGAACGCACATAATGCATAACTGCACTCCACACGCATTACGAAAAAAATGCTATGCTAAGTGAGTACTGTATGGGGAATGATTGCCTTGTTTTGTCAAATGTGCTTTTCTGTCTATGCTGTCAAGAATAAAGGTCACCCTTAATGTTTCCAGTGGGAGCTTGAGTCAACTGATTTCCACTCTACAAACAGCGGCCAGCCACTATTCCAGCCCCACTCATAACAGACGGCTACCAGACATGTCATAAATCAAATTACAATCCTGTTCATGAAATGCATTGACCCCGATTCACAACAAAATAAAGCAGACGATTGCTTTCGACTTTCAACAGCCAGTCAGGTTTGGCTTGGATACTGTTAGTTAAAGTCAGTTATGGGGACAGTGTTGTATAGTATTAACCACAGAAAGATAGTCACATTGCAAAGCCTTCATTTTAGAAGGTATCAGAAGTTTAGATTCATCGAGGAGGTACTGGTGGAGGTTGTTGTAGAGGGAGGTTCTGGGGCTGGGGCGCTGGGTTCTGGGGCTGCTGGACCCGGGCACAAGGGGGTTCACCTGGAGCTAGACCACCAGGCTGTTTCTCTGCGTCTGATGCAGTGCTGACGTCTTTGCAGGGGCACCGACACTGGCAGGACTCTCCCTGTCTGATGACGATGACAGGCAGACGCAGGCCGATGTGCTGCACAGCTGTCCCAGGAAGACAACCAGAGGGCATGTCACACCAAACACTGCCTAAACACTACGGGCCGCGGCTGCCAATGCGACATGTTCAGGATGTTCAGTCCACTGGGCCATCAAGTCCGGGGCTTTCACGCACTGATCACGTTTTGCACATGCAGCAAGCGTTAAATAGGTACTGTCAGCTGTGTGGCTGATAACATTGAACAATCGAAGACATGGAAATGTGACATAGATGTGATTACCTGAGTCTCCTTCCATAGGCGTTGCTGTGGTAAAATAGACATTCTCTACTGTTGAGCCACTGTATGGTTGCTAAAAGACACCACAAGACAAATTTTTTTAGAATGATTAGTAGAATGTCAGTGCCTTTTGGCTAAGCAGAATAGTTTAACAAAAAGAACAAAGGCCAGTGAATAGTTGTACTGGATAAGATCCAGCAGATCATGGATTTCACAATCACTCTTCATATTCTAATAAAAAGGGCAGCGATAGAAAAGCGCTCTCCATACTTCCATTAAAAAGGCAAATGACTGGAGAGTGCCCTTTGTCATTTTCTAATAAGCTAGCTTTACAACACTACTGCTTGGGAGGTTTCAATAAAGCATATAGTTTGACACCAATAAACATGACATCAAAAGACACAGTAAATTTCGAAAAATAAATTGGCACAAAAACACTTACTACTAGGGGTGTCTGTGTGTCCTGACGCCCCTGGTCCACAACACTGTTCAGCAGCCACTGGAGGTTCTGAGCAGACATGGTGATTGGCTGGAGGGCACTCTGTGCAGCGGTGCATGAGGGAGAGATGTGCCCCAGGGAGAGAGGTGTAAGTGGGGCCTGGAGCGAGGTGCTGAGGGGGGTGT
>JACXGI010001654.1:66436-87874 GCA_016801175.1 Esox masquinongy
TGTTCTGCTGCGGTAGGATGCTCTGCTGCGGCAGGATGCTTTGTTGTGGTAGGATGCTCTGCTGCGGCAGGATGCTTTGTTGCGGTAGGATGTTCTGCTGCGGTAGGATGCTCTGTTGTTGTAGGATGCTCTCCATTGGCAGGACATTTTGCTGAGGTAGGGAATCTTGCTGTGGTAGGACGCTCTGCTGTGGTAGGACGCTCTGCTGACATAGGATGTCCTGCTGTGGTAGTAGGCTCTCTTTGTGGCCTGGTTTGGAATAAATAGATGCTGCTGGCTGTGGCAATAGGCTCTTGGAGGGCTGCTGTTCTGGATTCACCTCATGTTTAGGTATTTCATAGATCATGGGACGGACAGAGACAGGAACTGGACAGGGTTCCCCAGGGGTACAGCCAGGGATGGCATGGGGCAGTAGGCAGCCTGCAGCAGGGTCAGACAATGGTGTGGATGTAACAGAAGGAGCTGTTTCTGGGGGCAGCACAGTTGGAGATGGGTCCTCCATACTAAATGAGGACACTGCCATGGGAGACACATCTGCAGGAGACACCAGGGGATATCAGGAGATACCAGGGGACACCAGGGGTTTTAACCAGGACACAAAGCATCCAGACAAGCATTACTCACCCTGTGGCCGGGACTGGTCTTGAAAGAGCAACTCAAACATCCGATCCAGGGCATCAGACTGCCACAGATAAAGGACAACAGCAGAGGAACATTAACAGACACAGAGGAAACAGCCTGTAGTGGCTCTGAGATGAACATATGTCATAGTTCCCATGGATTACATTACAGTGTACATGTACAGTTTTCACATCACATACTGTATATGCATTCAGTTTGCCCTGAGACACGGCAGTAGCTAGCAGGGGAACCGGTCCTGTAATCTGGCAAGAATGGGGTTATTTAACTAGACGATGGTACTGACACTACACTGTAACCTCTCCAGTGTGCCTACAGCCAACAGCTTAAGGAACTATACACTGCATTGCTAAATTAATGTAAATTACTTACATTATTTTCTCGGAGCTGAGAATCGGTGGAAATCAGACTCATATCACTGAGACACGGGGAACGAGGATTCATGTCCTGTGTGTCAAAACATCAGTATTGATTGATGATTGTTACAGTATTAGAATGCAGGGCACAGACTGAGAAAGGATTTGAGAGAGAAACGGACAGCGCATTTGTCTCTCCAGGGCCAGCACCAGGCATAAGCGGTCGCTTAGGGCCCCGATCGCTAGGGGGCCTCCAACTGTTAGGGAGCCCCGATTGATAGGGAAAAGGAGCTCCAAATTAAATTTTGCTTAGGGCCCCCAAAAGGCTAAAGCTGTCACTGTGTCTCAATGGCCCAGTGGACTAAAAATACTGAAAGAGTTGTATTGGCAGCCACGGCACATAATCTACTGATTTTATGGATATTTGATCAGTTACAGACCTGGCGCATACAACACAGAAACAGATGAGTCATTATGAATGATCCCAGTTTCAGTCACGTGGTGGGAGGAGTCACCTGTGAGGAGGTGTGGCTGTTTGTGATGTCAGCTGACGATTCAAGCTGCTGACCAGTCAATTTGTCCTTCAGGCTGTCCAAGGAACTTAGGGAGTTATCCCCGTCTGTGTCCATCTGAAGGAGGGCTGGCTCCCCTACGAGGAAAAAACATACAGTTGTGCTCATAAGTTTGCATACCCTGGCAGAAATTGTGAAATTTTGGCATTGATTTTGAAAATATGACTGATCATGCAAAAAAAAAATATTTAAGGTCTGTGATCATATGAAGCCATTTATTATCACATAGTTGTTTGGCTCCTTTTAAAATCATAATGATAACAGAAATCACCCAAATTGCCCTGATCAAAAGTTTACATACCCTTGAATGTTTGGCCTTGTTACAGACACACAAGGCGACACACACAGGTGAAAATGGATATTAAAGGTGAATTTCCCACACCTGTGGCTTTTTAAATTGCAATCAGTGTCTGTGTTTGAATAGTCAATGAGTTTGTTAGCTCACAAGTGGATGCACTGAGTAGGCTAGATGGGGGAGCTATGGGGAGCAGAAAAGAACTGTCAAAAGACCTGTGTAACAAGGTAATGGAACTTTATATATATAGATATAAAATAGATATAAAAAGATAACCAAAGTCTTGCAAATGCCAGTCAGTACTGTTCAATCACTTATTAAGAAGTGGAAAATTCGGGGATCTCATGATACCAACCCAAGGTCAGGTAGACCAGGAAAGATTTCAGCCAAAACTGCCAGAAGAATTGTTTGGCATACAAAGAAAAACCCACAGGTAACCTCAGGAGACATACAGGCTGCTCTGGAAAAAGACGGTGCAGTTGTTTAAAGGAGCACAATACGACGATACTTGAACAAAAATGAGCTGCATGGTCGAGTTGCCAGAAAGAAGCCTTTACTGCGCCAATGCCACAAAAAAGCCCGGTTACAATATGCCCGACAACACCTTGACACACCTCACAGCTTCTGGCACACTGTAATTTGGAGTGACAAGACCAAAATAGAGCTTTATGGTCACAACCATAAGCGCTATGTTTGGAAAGGGGTCAACAAGGCCTATAGTGAACAGAATACCATCCCCACTGTGAAGCATGGTGGTGGCTCACTGATGCTTTGGGCGTGTGTGAGCTCTAAAGGCACGGGGAATCTTGTGAAAATTGATGGCAAGATGAATGCAGCATGTTATCAGAAAATACTGGCAGACAATTTGCATTCTTCTGCACAAAAGCTGCGCATGTGACGCTCTTGGACTTTCCAGCATGACAATGACCCTAAGCACAAGGCCAAGTTGATCATTGAGCCACTCTGGGAAGATCTCAAACGTGCGGTTCATGCAAGACGAGGAAAGACTTTGCATTACCTGGAGGCATTTTGCCAAGACGAATGGGCAGCTATACCACCTGCAAGAATTCGGGGCCTCATAGAAAACTATTACAAAAGACTGCACGCTTTCATTGATGCTAAAGGGGGCAACACTTAAGAACTAAGGGTATGCAGACTTTTGGGGTCAGTTCATTTTTTTCTTTGTTGCCATGTTTTGTTTTATGATTGTGCCATTCTGTTATGACCTACAGCTGAATGTGAATCCCATGAGAAATAAAAGACGTGTTTTGCCTGCTCACTCATGTTTTATTTACAAATGGTACATATATTACCAATTCTCCAAGGGTATGCAAACTTTTGAGCACAACTGTATACTCAAATATGTGCGCACGGGCATGCACACAATGTCCCCGCACGCACACACACATACAGGCACGCTTCTTACTGGTCTCCGTCTCCAGCAGCCGGCCCTATTGCTTACAGTCTCATAAATATTTGAGATATACTCCTGAATTGGACCCGTTTTTATGGCGGGAGGGGGGGACATGCTGCTGCTAGCCAATAATGTCGGAGACATATGTTTAAATGCAGCCAAGTGCGAGAACATGCCCAGTCTCAGAGAGGAACATCCAATCCCCAGCCAGGTAGATGAGCAGTGCAGCAGTCTGCTGATGGAACCACCGATAAGCAACGGCAGGCAGAAAATGTTTACTCCAGCCTCGGATATCAATTTCAGTAAACAGACGTCCCTATGCCTTCAACAGATCACACGTCAGCTTGACGCACAAACAGTCAACCAACATTCACAGCCCCTCAGAGGAAGGGACAACTTGTTGGTTTCTCTGCTATTCAAGGAACGAGCTGGAAAGACAAACTATGATTTTTGTTTTTCTGCCAGTCCTCACAAAAAAAAGGCTTTCTGGCTTAGGAACATACTGTACCTTAGGTTTTGGTTAGGCATAAATGTTATTGAGTTTAAGGTTAGGGTTAAAAATTGGGAATACTTTTTTCTGCTCCCCACAAGGATAGAAAAACGTGTGTGTGTGTTTGTGTGTATGTGTGTTCGTGTTATCAGCACACTGCTGGATGTGGATAAATAGCCTCATCAGGATTCGCAGACAGGGCGTTGGGAAAATAAATGGGCCAATAAGAAGCTGGGGAGCTGAGCCATGCCGATACCTATCTACTGGGCTGAAATTAACTAGGATGTTTTCAACACTCACTCACACACACACGCCTGTCTGAAATCTAGCTCAACTGAGGAAGCCATTTCACATTAAGAAGACTTAATAAAGCCTAGCAGGAAGAAATAGATGCTAGAATGTATTGTTGTAGCTGCATTTCTAGGAATGGAAGAAACTTCCCCTGGTGTCATTTAAAGAATAAATAGGGTTTGAGCTGGAGAAGTATGCCATGTAATAACCCCACACCCATATTCCTGTCAAACATACTGTACCTGATCCTTTGTGTCCCAGAGAGTGTGTCTGAAGGTGATCACTAGAAGTAAACGTCTTGTAACAGCCAGGAAAGTCACACCTGAGAAGAAAAAAAAACACCAATTTCAGGCCACTCTGTTTATTAATTCATTCATTCATCCATTAATTAGTCTGTTAAACCGACCGCAAAAATCAACAATCCATGGCGAGATTACCTGAAAGGCCTCTCCTTGGAGTGGGTCCTGATGTGTTTTCTCAGGTCACTCAGAGTGGTGAAGTACTTGGTGCACCCATCCGACTCACAGTTAAATGTGTTCCCAGTGTGCAGTCTCTGGTGGGCCTTCAGCCTGCACATGTACCCAACACATGACGTTTACAGGTCAGCTCACTAAACAGACCGCCACTGAGACCCATAGCTCTATGCGGGGGCAGGCACATCACTACTGCGGTATGGTGCTCCGCTCTAAGGGTTTGGGGGTTTAGGAGACTGATGAAACATCATCAGAGCACAGTTGTCTCAGCCTGAGTGCAGGAATACCCCATACAATATTTGGCCACAATTCATTTCAGTTGACAATTTAGCCGCCAGTGGAACTGGAAATGACTCATTAACAGAACGGATGTTAGGTACAGAAGCTATGGTGGGCTGGGGTATCTGTTCGGGCTCTTAAGCGTTAGGGATAAGACAGGTCTAACCCTAAGCCCTACCTGTACAGTGTGTTGTAAGCCTTCTCACAGTCCCGTTGGTCACACTCAAAGGGTTTCTCCTTGGTGTGAACACGGACATGGATCTTCAGGCTGTACGAAGTGAGGAAGGCCTTGTCACAGCCCTGCTGGTTGCAGACAAACGTGTACTCGCCCCTGTGCCTCTTCTGGTGGGTCCGCAGATTCCCCGCGGTGCTGTAAGTACGAGTACAGTCCTCGTACAGACACTGGTAACGCTTCACCTGCAGAACGGGCAGGCAAACAGTTGTCGTTGATACGAAGAAAAGAAAAAAAACATTGCCTACATAAGCATTTGCTTAACAAGAAGGGTTTCTAGCAAGTATGTGAGATTTGGCGAAACATTTCATCCAGGTCTGTATGGGAACAGAAGGAGAACAGAGCAGAGTGAACAGGAAGATATTCCTCAAATGGTGGCATCTGCAGGGAGCCTAGAACATAATGACCGTGATGTTATAGATGGGCTGATGATGATGATGATGGGAAATGGCTTTGCAGCTAGCTCCCTGGCAGGACCAATTTCACCACCCTAAAAATATTCCCTCTCGTGTCTCATCTTTTCACAATCCAAGTTCATCAAAACATTTGGCATTTTGCCTTCCCACAAATGTTGCCACAGCTTACCCAGCACGGTCTATTTTCTCAGGAATGAAGATGATGCAACGTAATTACCCCACTGACTTTGTACTCCCATGTTTATGTGTGTATATTTAGATCTGTGTTTATGTACTTGGGCGTGTACGTCCGTTTATGTTTGTACCTTTATAGGAGCGTGCATTTACATGTGTATACCTGTGTGTATGCCAAAGAGGGCCTGTCACAGTTCCACACAGGTTAAGGATACACGACATCATCCTCACATTAGTAAGCCTGACCAATCACACGTCACTTTCACAGTCTTAACTCACTGTCATCTCAAAGCAGACTACAAATAAATCCCTAACCTGCTAAAGCCTTGCAATATCTTTTGGTAGGATCCCGGGGCTAGTCAACCATGTTCCTGGAGTGCCACAGGTGATGAAGGATTATTTATTTCCCAGCTAACAATGATGCCTCAACCAAAAAGAAATGCACAACCAATCCAATGTCAAAACAGACCTGTCTGACTGGTAGACAGAATCAATGTCAAAGCAGACCTGTCTGATTGGTAGAGAGAATCTGCGTTTGCCGACAGAGCAAAAGCCTGGGTGTCAAGAGGAACAACAGACACGGGATCACTCTTCCAAACACACTACACATCAAAATCAGGTTCCACTGGGCGACGGGTGGTTTGGGGCGGGGGTTGCACTCACCTGTCTTTTTTCATTGGTTAGAATCAGTTGTCTAATAAAAGATAATTAGCAGGCAAGGGGGGGATATTGCAGATGGAAGGATATTTCAGACGTCTGGTCACATGACCGGCCTTTCCCCCTTTAAGGTCTTTGGATGTCAAGGCTTACCTCTTTGTGGTGTGTATCTGGGCACTCTGAGTGCAGTGTGATGGTCGCCCCCTGAATATGCCGTGGCATGGGTGTGGAACCAGGGTTGATAGTGAACTGGATCTGATCCTGGGAGATGGTGTGGTGGACGTAGCCCTGGGCCATGGCCTCCCAGTGGTCCTCCAGACCTCCACGGCCCTCTGTCTCAAATCCCTCATCTAGACACATAAGGTCCTCTTCTTCCTCTTTATTGTTAATTATAGACCCCAATGGGTCTTGCTCAATCATCACAGTGGTTCTGTCGTACACTGTGTCCAGACCAGAGTCCAGTTGAGAGGGCAGCAGTAGCCTGTCCCATTGGTCCCAGTTAACAGTAACCATCTTCCCTGATACATTATCCTCTTCATTCTCCGAGTTTGTCTTGTCCTTCTCTTCCTCCTCAAAGAGCATGTTCTCACTGGATTGAACATTAATTTCCATGCATTGTAAAGGTCACCCAATAGGCCAAGTGGGGTTTCTATTGAAAAGTGAGGAACAGATGAGGGTAGAGAAAAAAGTATGTATAAAGTAGCCTATCATGACAACTACACGTCTTTGTTTACAAAAAAAAATAGATACAGAACTATTCAATGGTTTGAAACAGAAGTAGCCTAATACCAAGTTAACTGCATTCCTGGCATTCCTTGTGCGAGCTTCTATCATCAGAATTTCACTTGTTGCTACTAACTAGCACTTAGGCAGCAGACGCTGCACTGACATTTTGCCGTTTCAATAACAATATACTTAAAAACTCACCGTCCTGAAAGTTAAACGCGCTTTTACGCAGTCAAGAAAAACTTAGCGATCGTGTATTTTTTTAAAAAATGTCTTCCCTTTTGTTGATCCTGATTCAACCTTCCGTTGTTACAGTGTTGCAACATCGTAGTTAACTAGATTTATCCTAACAATGCCGTTTGAGGACCCTACTTAATCGCGCTTCCTCTTTCCGCCCAGGATGAACTCCCTCAACCATAAAACAAAGCTACCTCCAGTACAGAAGTGTGCTACAGCGCCATCTTGTGAATATTATTTGGGATTAACTCAATGCTTTTCAACCTGTGGCCCCCCAAGAAATGCTAAATATGTTTTATTAATAAGATCTGTTATATAATTCTTCCTGGAATCTGATCACTAAAAATACTCCTCACAATATAAAGCTAGGTTTCTCCCTCTATTGGTCAAATAAAAAATACATATCCCATACCCTTTCTGGGGAAAATGACTGCTATTAAAATGGTTTTCCTCTTGAATGACTCCAGAATAGTATGATTGTCTTTTAATAAACACCTAGACTCCATTGAAAATCTATTTATCTGGGAAATTAAAACACAATGCATATGCAAAAAGCACATTTTGCTCAATGATGCCCTCCATCATCCAGGTGGCTTGGAATGGACTTTGAGGATTTCCATCCCTTTTCTATTGGTGCAGTGATTATGTCCCCTGTCCCTATTGAGAAGTCACTTTATTAACATCCCATTATGCATAGTACAATCATTATTTGTAAGCGGGTTTGTACACTATTGAAGTCAAGGCCAATTTTACTGTAATTTATAATGTAGTGGTTGATCAAAGTCAAGGATTCAGGAAAAAGACAAGTAACAAAAACATCTGTATTACTCCAACTGTTCCCTAGACCCAAAGAAAGGGTCTAGAGAACATGTTCACACTGACACCTAATGGTTGAAGCTCCAAATAATAAATATATTAGACTTAGACACAGTAGTCTCTGGAACACGAGGCCTTTCATGGTTTTGCTGTATGACACGCAAGCTTTGATCTAAAACTAAGGTAAGAACCGTTGCTGTAAAAATGTCTACATGGAAGAGCACTCATGGCAGAAAAATTATGATAAAAAATTCATGAAGTTGTGTTTGTATATAGTTTTCTTGTGTTTTTCAGTTACAGGAAATGTAATGTTTTACAATGCGTTTGTATGCACCATAGCAATAAAGCCAATTTCAATGTAGTACTTAATTATCCTTAATGATTTATTTTGTATACCTACAAAACTCAAAATCTAATTTCCAAATGATCCACAGTTTATCCACTTGAACACAACTCAATATGTTAGCTTGGTACTAATAGCAAATAAGGGGGAAAGCCACCAGTTTTTTTATAAGCAATTATACATACATTTTGCACCTTCTTCATAATAATATTAGGCCTGTACATTTATTAAACAATCCTGATGAAATCCAAATACAGTGCCTATAGAAAGTCTGCACCCCATTCAATTATATCAAATGTTATTGTGTCAGTGCCTCAGACTTTCTTAAAAATTTGGATTTGATTTAGATTTAGATTAAATCTAAAAATTTAGATTAAAATTTGGATTTGATTTTACTCATTGACACTGTACTCCGCACATTAATTGCATTTTGAGATATACAGTACAAGTCAAAAGTTTGGACAGCGACTCATTCAAGGGTATTTCTTTGTTTATACTATTTTCTACATTATAGAATAATAGAGAAAACATCAAAATCATGAAATAACAAATGGAATCATGTAGCAACCAAAAAAGTGTTTAACTGACCAAAATACATTTCATATTGTAGATTTTTCTACAATATGTGTCATCAAGTACGCAATATGATGACACATATTGTTAGAGTATGCAATATGTGTCTACAATATATGTCATCAAGGCAAAGGGTGGCTATAAGTAGCTTTGCAGACTCCAATAAAAGTTAAAAACACCCAAAGAAAAATGTCAACCTATGACTGGATCCAGTTGATGGGTGTGATTTAAAGATCATTATTTTCACAAGGGCTTATATTCTAAGATCAAGAAAACATTATAGAATCAATTATCTAATTAATTGGAAATTAGGCATTTAATTGTAAGGTTAATACATACACATCCCTTTTAGCATTGGAAAGTGACTCTGGTATCACAGGAAGGTTAGTAGATTAGTGAATGCTGTGTAGACTGCCCAGTAGAGCGAATATACTCAGCACCACGAGAGAGAGACTTTTACGGGCACAGAAGGCAGAGTTGGCAGGCATGTTGATAGAACCATCTAGCGTAAGACAGGAGACAGACCCGGCTTCACAGCACTCCTGGTGACAATGGTACCGGCTGAGGGGAATGCACTTCATACTCTGTCTGCAGTCTCTGGAACATCCAGCAGTCCACACTGCCTCATATGTATTCCAATTCACCAGGCTCGACACTTTCTTAAGCTGTGGAATGGCATTAATCAGCAGAGGTAGCATCATCATCAAACCCACCAACTCTTAAATCTCTAAAGAGTTGCTTCTGCTGCATATGTACTAGTATTTCAGCAAAAACTGTCTTCTGTCTTTCAACACTAATAAATAAAAAATTACTGAAAACATTAAAAATCACTTATAAATTCTTTAAAAAATCAACTTTTAATAGTTCCTCAAATAACTTTTTAAAGAATATTTGGGATTTTGTAGGGGATAGTCTTCAAATGGTTAACTGACAAACAATTAAAATAAGTTTGGAATACCCATTTCCCTTTGAAGAATGTACAGGGCTTCCCCCAGAGTTCCAATGTGAATGAACCTCCAAAACGTTTTTTGTGTTCATCTATAAAGTTCAGTCTCAGGAGAACTGACACATTGAAAATAAAGTATATTGAGACTAAGTGGTAAAAACACATTAAAATGCCAATATAGGATTATGTCTCTGCTTACCTCACAGAAGTCCATGTCCTCCTGACACAACTCCTCCATGGCCTTAAAATGCATGTAGCATGTTATGCCAACGCAGCTAAAGGTTTTACAATACATCACCTGCAAAGTGAAGTGAATCTTAGCGAACATTGTGTATCTTTAAGACTATTAAATATGGAAAACATTAGTTGTTGTACCTTCTTACTAGCAGAATTTGTTGTGACGTCTCCCATGTTAGATAGGGTGGATTGTGTAACAACTTCAGTTGGTGCTGTGTATTATAAATACAAAAACTGATGTGATGAACCAAGCAGTATTTGTTAACAATTCCCTCCATAACATTGCAGAAATTGGTGGGTAAAATGATTCACCTTTATCACTGGCGTAGTTCTTAGTTGGAGTTGTATTGGAGGTAATGAAGCCTTGGACAGTACCCTTGTCTTGCACTGAGTTAGATACCGTGGCTTGAAGGTGGTTGGGGAGATTGTTAGTCTGTGCCTGGGTGATGAGGATGGCAGAGTAGTTTTTCCCAGTTTCTGTTGTGGGGAAAACTACATCATGATAGCCCCAGATGGACAAACAGTGAACTAATTCTTGCATAAAATGGCATTCATATAGATTTTTAACCTACTTTCTCTGTCATCGTTTCCATCATTGTTAAGTGTAGAGATTTTTGTGATATAATCTTGAGCTTTGCTGTATTCTCCCCTAGTCTGGGAAATAGTTAACCCTTCTGTATTGTAATCTGTGTAGACTCTCCCTATTGGAACCATGGTGGCCACAATATGACTGGTTTGGTTATGAATGGTTTGGTTGAAGGTTTCCGTGAAATTCTTCTCAGACCTCGTTGTGTGTGTAGAATACAAGTTGCTGATGGTTGTGGGCTCAACGGTTTGAACTTTTGTCATACCGGGTTCATTTGTGGATGCCGCTAATTGGGTGTTACTTCCAACGTCTTCCATTACGGTTAGATTCAAGAGCACTAAATGAAAATGAACATATAATTTATTGTATAATCCAACTCTGTTAAACATAAAAATAAGGAAATCAGATCATACAAATGTGATGTTAAAATCTTACCAAGAACTATTAGAATGAATCTTCTTTGAGGACTAGAAAGACCAAGAACGCCTGCTTTGAAATTGAAAAATACATGTGAATCAAGGAAAGTTTATGACGCAATAGCTGATAATACTGAGCACCTTATATTGATTGGTCAGGAAAAGTGCTGAAGATACCTCTGAAATACTGTTTCAACAACATCCTTATCCTTTATTCTCCCAGCAGCAGAAGTCTTGATAATAACCTTGCAAAGGTGTAGATCGAGGCTCAGATCTGTGATGTCACAATAACTGTTTCCATTCAAAGGTTTTAGGAGAGTGAAAACAGCATGTGGATGTGTCGTTAAATTATTATAACCAACATATCAGTCATCTTGGTAACAATGCTTTGTTTCTGTGGTCCTCCCACAAGGACATGGAAAGTGTCCGTTTGGAGCTTTAGATGCTGGTGACCACCATACGCAAGTGACATGACGATTAAAAACCATCCGCTATTTGACAAATATTATCTAGCTATTTTCCAAAATCTAAATGCGTGGATCGGGTGCAATGGTAGCCTGTTTACGAGCTGTTCGATATTATGAAGGTTGCAAGACCAGACAGAGGGGGCAACTTTACTATTTACAGCAACAGTTTCAGGGAAAGAAGTGTAGGGTTGGGAATACCAACTTTAGATTTTGCATCATATAATATGATGTACAGTGGGATCTTAAACACACACTCTTATTTAGAACATTTCACATTAAATAGTTGACATCAGCAGGAGTCCATTAAAAATGATAAAACTCCACAACCCAATCATTGCGAAAAAAGGAAATGTTTTGTTCAGTAAGTCCTCACGTACTGCTGTTGATATAGCTCAGTTTGGTGGAAGCACACCACTGATGGGCAAAAAAAGAATTCATTGAGCAGATCTTAGAATACTGGCATGAAAAAATGTCACTAATTGGATGGCTACTGAAACCAATACAGCTGTCAGGGCAGCGCTCACCGATCTGGCACTCAGACTAGGAAAGGTTTGTTAATCATCAAACGCCTTAGATTCCTGGTTAAGAGTACTCCTCCCAGAGATACACACATTAAAAAAATCCATCTAGTTAAGTGTTGTCCCTGAAGTCCAGAAGCAGTCATAGAACAAATCGTGGTTGTTTTATGATGATCCCCTCGGGACACACTTAGCCCAGACCAAAAGACACAACTGCCATCACAACCATAATGAAAGGCTCATCTCCTTTTCCAATGACTTGGAAGAGCCTGGGTGCAGCCTAGTAGACTGGTAATGTGGTCATTTGAATTAATCCCCAATTACATGAGTAAATAAATTGCTAACATTTTCATATATCAACGTTCATGATGATTGTTTGATGAAGTATATTATGGATGAATATGAAAACCAAATCCAACATCAGTCAGTTCTTTGTGTAATATTTACAAATACCCCCCCTCAACTGTACTTACATTTCCAATGATGAGGTAATTAAATTTGCATGTTACAGCAAAACCTGAAATACTGAATCATGAACTCTCTAAAATACCTAAACAGTTCTAATTTGGTAAATGGCTTACAGACAACTGAGCTGAGTAAGCATAATTTCCTAAATGAATAAAAAATAAAAATGTCCTTACCTGGCAAATAGAGCAATCAATGCACAAGTGTGAAGATAAAATCTGTGGACCCCTCTCCTCGCCAACTACACTGCATTTAAAAGGACCTGAGTTCCATGTGACAAGGGGAGGGACTTTTCTTACACATGGGTCCAATCAAAGCACCACTGGATATACAAGAGGTACATTGATGACCACAATGTGTAATTACACACAAGAGTATTAACAGCTGTTCAAATGTTTACCCAAAGCCAGAAGCAACTAGAACTAACAACTCAGAAAAAACAATGGTGACAAGTACTATTCAAAATTTATTAGAATCACTGGCTGCTCCATTTCAAAATGCTAATCAAATAGAGGAATGAATAAAAACAACATTACAACTTACAATAAAACTTACAACAGTTAATGTGTAAATGAAGGTCATAGTTCAAATCAAACTATTTCAAAGGGCATGGTCGCGCCTCAGACTTTTTTTTTTTGCTTTCATGGTTTCCCCGTCTGGTCTCTCTACAGCAGACCCTGTCTCTTCAGGTCCTCATAGGTCTTCTTGTTGACAACGTTTCCACTTGAGTCCTCATACTCCTCTTCGGTATCTGGCTGCCACCGCTCTGATGCCTTCTGGGACTTCAGCTTGGACCACACTGAAGGGAAAAACGGCTTAATACCAAGCATGACGCTGTAGGACGATTAAATAACTGCTGGGACAACACGAAAATAAATAAAAAACTTACGAGAGACTGCGTCTTCGATCTGGGTGACGTTGGCAAAGTGAGCCGTGTTGGGGATTCCCAGACAGCGCATGCCGTGGGCATGACGCCACTCCTGAAGAGGAAGGACAGAGGGAAGAGATTAGGCTAGCAGTAGGGTTACTTATGGACAATTTCCTAACGTTTAAAATGCCTTTTTGTAGTTTCTCCATTGTTAACTGAAAGAGAAATCGTAGGTACGTGTAGCTTGTTGTCTAATAACGTCATCAAACCGGCACTAGACCAAATTTATGCTAGAGCCTCCAAGTTAGGATGAATAAGAAGCATCAGTTTTGTTTACATATCAGTGCGCGTGGACTTGATAACCATCTCTCCTGTTTCCTGCCCCCCTCCACACTCAGACAGGCACCGTACAAACCCTCCCCCTGATAATATGCTGCAATGGTTCCCCAGCATAACAGCTCAGCCAAAGGAGATGCTGCTGAAACACGCCCTTTCTCCCACTAACATTACAGCATCGGTGCGTTATGTTATTCTATGCTGATGGTTGGACCAGTTTAAAAAAATAAAAAGTTGAACAGCAATATGAACTTACTGCAAAGTGGCGCTGGAAGGCCTTGGGTCCTCGGTATGTGTAGTTCCCACAGATCTCACAGTTGTAGTTGATGTTTAGGCCATGGAGTTTATACAGCCAGTATGGAATGGGCTATAACAAACAAATAAAAACAGGCACGATTATTAAGTGAAGTGGCAAACAACTGGCACACAATAAAATCCTAAGAAATAATAACAACACCTAATTTCTTACTACTGCAGAGCTCCTCACAGCCATTACAGAGGTGCCATGTCTAAACCCGCTTCATACCTTTCCATCCCAGCCAAGGGGCAGGTTCTTAGGGTTGTAGATGATCTCATTGTCCTCATCTTCACTCTCACTCTCACTGAGCTGCTCCTCCTCTTCCTCCTCCCTCTCCTCTCCTGTCCGGGCCTGCTTCCTCTGGACGTTCTCATGGGTCAACTGCCTCTGCTCCTAAAGTACCACGGACAATCAGAAGAAACACTCAACAGTAGTCTGTGTGAATCATCCTGAGCAACACAAACCTATTGCACGGCTGGAACAAAGCTTTTCATTTCAGGAGCCTTCCTTACAACTACTTACATTATTTAAATACAACTGTCAAAATATGTAAAAGGAGTCAAGCGTAGCAGCTTTAACTTACCCCGAGGATTTCCACATACTCATAAACCTGAGACTCCAGAAAGGCAATTTCTTTGTTGCGCTCCGTGTCTCTGCAAGTGATTAGAATGGTAAATAACAGAGCTGGAACATGCTGTCAGGTCCCAAACAAAATATGTGCAAATGTTTAAAGAGTTAGTCTAGTCAATTTTAAGCTTTGCCCTAAACCCTCATATACATTAACATACACTGTACATATATGGCAAAAACATCCCCTTCTGTATAAGCTAGTGTAAATTTTGCCAAATCTATTTTAGTCTTATTTAGAGTTTTTATCAGTATATTTAAACTCTGGACAACAACCTTAATGTAGCTGGACATCACTTTTCGATTCTGCACATAGTGAGGTAAGAGGTAGCCTAAATATGTGTAATTTCAGATGAAAAATGCAATGACCAAAATGTGACCAGAGAGTCTGTCATTTTAGTTAATTATTTTAAAATGCTGCCAAAATTAACACTGGTATCAGCATTGGGTCAATGACCAATGGAAAGCCCTCCGGCCAAGGGCTGCCAAACAGGACTCCTGAAAGCAACCCAGCAGCTGCGTTCGAACACAACTCGGCCGACAACCCTTGACAAGGCACACCAGCCACCAATCAGGCCTCGTCCGTCAGGATAAAAAGGGCCCCAGAAAAGCAGCTCTAGGCAGCATAGGAAACAGGTAAGAGTGTGTTGCCGTAGCCTGCTCAACAGTTTGCGTTTTTCCATTTTGTTTTACTCTTCCCTCTCCCATTATCAATAATAAACTAACCTTCAGGGATCAGAACATTGGTTGTGTCCGTTCCCTGTCTCTCTCCTATTTACAATAAGTATTTTTAAAGCTATTCTGGCGAATAGGTGCATCCCTTCTGGATGCACTTATTGTTAAAAGAACCAAATTCAGCTAATTTTTCAGAGTGCCCAAGTGAATTTTACACTGACTAAAAATAAACGCAACATGCAAACATTTTAAAATAAGCTTTTTGTGAATTTGGAAAATTGTCTGGGAGGTTTTATTTCAGGTCATGAAATAAAACATCCCTGTTTCTGAGCGTCTGGGGCTTATCTCTGGACTGCCGCTTGTGATTTCACCGGTCACCGTGCCTCCACTCTAGCTCTTACTCATGACCTGGCTGAGATCCTATTAGGACTGAAACGCTGGGTTTCTTCTGGGTTAAAATAAATTCACCATGGGAATACACCAGAGTTGTGGACATTTTGATATTTGTTTTCATCGTTTGCCTGAGAAGTTGGATGTGCAACATTAATTTCACCTTTCTCTATTCCCACACGTGCCATCCCACCCGACCTTCATCACACAATATTCAATGACCCTGATCACTCTCTACTCCAGGGTTTGCTAACTGTGACAAATGACAGGATCATTGGGAAAAGTGAACAGTCCCCAGCCAGGAAAGGGACAAAAGCACACCAGCTTTCACCTGCTTTCAGTCAGTTAGCCTGAAATATCACCCAGCACATTTAGATGGTATTGAAAATACCTTCCTGGATGAGAATGGAGCTTCTTTGCAAAGGTAACTCAACATCACAGAATTGGGGGCAATTTTTTTTTTAAAGAGACCTAAATATAATCCTTATTGATATGCCTTATATAAAAATGAAAACCAGAATTGATGTCTCACCATAACTAAACTAAAAACCCCTAGTTTCCAATTGAAAGACAATTTTACTTAGTTGCTCAATAACTGACAAGCACATACTTCTTGGGTCCCTTAGACTTGGGGTTCTTTGCAAACAGGGAGGGATCCAGCGATTCCAGGGATTTGCCTTTGGTGCTAAACAGCCTCTGAGCTCTCTCCTCTAGGGTTCTGTGGGGTGAAAACTCATTTAGCAACTCATCTAAAATGCCCAACCTGAAATCATCCTAACACCCGCTATCTGTGGGTCAGTGACAATTAAGAGGTTTCCAGATAGGAAGAAGTTAAAAACGTTAATTAAAGCTATTTTTACCTTCAAACTGTTTTATCAAAAATGTCATTTTAATTATGAATCATGATTTTTCCTATGAAAATGTACATTTAGTGTAAGGGAGTTAATCCTCTACCATTATTAGCATGATGTTAATAGACATTTATAGTTTTTAAATAATAATTTTAACAAACATTTATTACACAGAAAAACTAAATTAGCTATTTGTTCAGCCAAAACGTCACACAGAGCTGTGAAAGAGGGAAAATGGCTACTAAAACTTTTCCGTAAAGGAATTTAGAATATAGGTTTCTCCTCAAGTCCACAAAATTATGTAATGACATGAAAAATATTTTCAGCAGACATGTCCAATCACTGACTCCCATACCCAAAACCTATGATTGGAAATGTATCATTACTACAAAATTCCTGTTACTGTTAAAATTACACTGCAACATTACTGGTAACCTATATACTACATCTTTGTTCCAGCCTACTTCTCCTAGCCACAAAAGAGCATGCCTATTGCTTACCCTCCACATTTCAGGCCCAATGCCATAAGGGCTGACTTCAACCTGTCCAGACCCAGGGAAGCCAACTCCTCCCAAGAGGAGAAAGCAGAAAGGTCCAGGTGAGCTCCGGCATGAGTCAAAGCACTGCTTGTTTCTTTCTATAACAGAGAGAATACAAAATGTAGTTCAATCCAAGTCACATAAACCCTCATGTACAGCATCACTGGAGAAGGCCTTCTCATCAGGTCAAACTCACTGGCCAGCCAGGGAAAGTCCCAATCTCCCACTTCTTCTCAAAATCTACCAGGATCTTGCCGTAAAGATCATTTTGGTCTAAGAGAGGTTTGACTCTCTCTGTGTAGTCCTGAAGGTATTCCAGTAACATCTCCAAGTACCTGTTATAACAAAGACATCACACGAATTATGAAAAACAAATAATGCATAGCGGAAGACCCCAACAACAAAATAGAGATATGGTACTAGAACTGTTTAGATTCATTTAGCGGATTTTACAGTACAATCAACAATAGAATCTCTTCAAAATATATTTACTTTTTGTATTCGGCGTTCTTTCTGTCCTTGGGGATATCAAACAGCTGGTCAAACGAGGCCAGGTAGCTGATGTACTCCAGTTTCTGAAAGTGAAAGATTAGGCAGAAGATTAGGCTTTAATATACATTTAAATCAGACAACGGCATGGGGTACTCAAATACTATTAGAAATACATCTAGGCACATTTCCTAGGTGGTGTATTTAGTGGACGGTGTATTTAGAGGATGGTAGTTGGGCCCAGTACCTCTGCCCCTTTGAGGTTGATGAACTTCAGATAACAGTCATGAAGATCCAGGTAACGTCCATACGCCTCCTCATCACTAAACTCCACCATGTCTGGGGAAGGACTATATAAATCAGTACACTAACACCTACATTGAGGGTCTGACCATGTAGTCTACAGTAGAAAGCATCACTTTTAATACGACTCACTCTGTGACTCTTCAGTTGGGTTCTCTCTAGCCTTAACCAGTTCGTCAAACTCCACGGACATGGGCACACAGATCTGAAACAGCAGTAACATAAGGATTACGCCACAACAGAAGACATGCTAATCCTTGGTGGTTGACCCAAACCTATGGAACATCCATTAACACAAATTATGACTAACTTCACCCACACACCCAGAACTGTAGAATGAGTTAATCATACAGAATTACTTTTTTTTAACCCGATCTACCTACCTGGAACTGTTTGCAAACCTCCAATAGAGAATATTTCCACGTTACTTCAAAAGCAGATGGAAAACACTAACCTCATTAGGATGCTTCCTGTGGAATTCCTTGATCTGTTTCAGTCGGTTGTAGAATTCTGCAAACTCATTGGGGCCTGAGATTGCAGTCAGCTCATCTTTCCTCATCCTGTCCAGAGAGAAGGCAACCATTACATCTCTTATTATCACATCACCTCGGAATTAGTCTACACAACAAGGACAATAATATACTAGAGTGTTTGAACATTAACATGTAAAGATTCATCTCAGAGGGCCAGCCCGGATCAACACAATTCACTGACTCATTCAATCATACCATTAATCACACATAACCGCACAAATAATTTCACATGTAATAAATTGTTTCTGTATCGGAGCCCATGTGCCAAAATAAGTATTGAATATGGGCTAGAGATACACATCCTTCACACGTACCCATCTTTGTCCTCATATGCGTCTCTGATAGTTGCGCTTACTTCCATGTATCTCTGAAAGGATAACAAAATGTGTAATTAAAGTCCACAGTCACATAAGGCATGATCGCTTCATGTATATTGACTGTTAGCTAAATGATATGTACATATACTCACATCCAGCATTGCTCTTGTTCGATGGTCTGAGTTTATTTGTTCGCGTAACTGTTTGAGAAGGAAAATGCATATATATTCGATAAAAAATATAAAAAAACGGACCAAACTCAATCCTATTGTTTTCATTTACTACTACTTGTCCCACATAGCTTTTTAGAATACATACACTAACTGTGAGTGGCACCACTGGATAAGACTAAGAGCTGTTATTTACAAGTTAGCTTTAGTAGCTATTAAGTTACCCAGTCAACTATTCTATACAATACAACTGAATAGCTAATACAACTGGCTAGCTAGTTGGTAGGAAAAGTTAGGCACTCGCAAAACTAAATAATACATATTCAATATCGCGTTAGCAGCTAGCTAGCTAGCTAGCTGATGTAAATTTGTTTCATACTCGCTAACGTTGACTTCAATTAGCAGCATTAGCTACATAGCTAATTAAGTAGCATTACATTCATGGAACACATACAGTGGTTTTCTTATGCATCATTTCCTTTGTTTTGGCATCCAAGAGCCTTTCTTTCTCCTCATGGTAGCGACGCTGTTGCTCTAAAATTGTCTCCATTGTTATTTACAGATAAACAAATTAAAGAAACTACCCGAGTTTCAACAAGAAATGCCGTGAAACTTGGGCTGGCTTTGTCGTTTATTTTCAATGGCGCATGTTGCGTAGGACGCGTTTCACCGTTTATTCAACCAGTCAGGAAACATCGCTGATATAACTTGGTTCCGCCACGTTAAAGTGAACTTGTGTGTGGCATAGCAATAACAATTTAATTGTGTGTGATAGATTTGTGTTTCATTTTCCTAAACGACTAACATGCATTCTACCATTTTTTCCTGTTACATTTCATGAATTCAACGCTGTTTAACAGATTAATTTAGTGTTTTGTCAATTCACTGGACATTAAATATTATTGTGTATTTTATAATATAACCTGAGTGGTTCAATCCTGAATGCAGATTGGTTGACAGCCTGGTCATGACACTAAGCCGTGGTATATTGGCAATATATCACAAGCCCCTAGATGCCTTCTTTAGTTTATAAACAGGTTACCAACACAATTAGAGCAGTAAATGTCATACCCATCATATGCAGTCTTATATACCATGGCTATCAGCCAATAAGCATTCAGTATTCAAAACGTTTTATAAGAGAACTAGGCCTATACCAGAGATATGACATCACATCATCTTTACTAGTTGCTTTAGTAACCAGTTTACAGTCACAATAGGGCATTATATTGCGAATATACCATAGCTAAACGCTATGTCCAAGCACTCTACTAATACGATTGTGCCTAAGATCAGCTCCTAGCGGTGGTATATTGGCCATATGCCACACACCCTTGTGCCATATTGCTTAAATGACGCTGAGATAGATAGTAATCGACAAAAGGTTACAAACAATTCGGGACCTTAATATTATATTGTAGCATATTTGTTAATATTATTTTAGAAATATTTTCTTGAATATATTGAGTAGTTTAATATACAATATCAACATATGTGTTTTTGAAATTTGCTGACTGTACATTAATTACATTGATGTTAGACTGACGTTCAGACAGGAATGGACAAACTAATAGTGCAACAATTCGTGGTCTTGCTATGATATATTTTATTATTTGTATAGCCTATGTCTTAAGTGATAGGCTATATTTCAGGTGTGTGGTTGTTCCACTTGGGTAGCTTCTTAAAATATATGCATGTACACTAACTGTAAATCGCTCTGGATAAGCTTAATGACTAAAACTGAATTGTAGTGAAACCACGTCCACTACCTTAATGGCAGTGCAGTGTCCTGTGAAGTTTTCTTTTAAACTTAGGAAAAATTAACAAGTTGAAATGGCCAATATAGCAACGTTTTTCATGATAAGTTTCTGGGCTGACCATTATTCATCTATAATCAAAGCGTTTTACTTAATTTGGATTGCACAATACACAAACGCCCTCACACACAAAACGCGCGCGCGCACGCATATACAAACAGACACACACTTGGTTGCGCGCTCTCGTGTACCTACCGTGTAAAAAAAGAGAGCGCGCGTTCAGAGGCGGTCTGGTTAACATTCTCTAGCAGCCAGTCTGAGCGGATAACGAAAGCGAACGGAGAACCAGATCGAATAGAACGGCCGAGCAATACACGGGATATACTTCAGGGGTTGATAGCAAATTGTTTGCATCGACCGTGCGTGCGTCAACTATTTGGAAGGTAACCTCTTACTAAAACATTGTAATAACTACGCATTGAAAGTAACGTTTAAAGAGCTGATGGCCGAAGAGGAGAACGATATCCTCATTGGGGGAAGGGGGTGGGGGGTGGGGGGGGGGTTTGTGTCTTTTGTGCGGAGACGGCTCTTCTTGATGTGGGCATTAGTAAGCTTTACGGTTAACATTTTACTCAAACTGCTTTTGTCTTGTGTATCTTCACAGACT
>JACXGI010001655.1:0-74301 GCA_016801175.1 Esox masquinongy
TATTATTATTTTGCATTGTTTTAGTGGAATTACTAGCTATATATGATAACTTGATATAACGGTATGGTAGCCAGTGGTCAAATGTGCGCCTATGCTGTGTTGTGTAGAGTGTCACTGTGAATATAACCATCCAAAGGAAGACTGGACACATCCCTGTTCTAATCTCCACCTCTTTCAGATATGGCACATGGGGGAATTCCAAAGGAAATAAAGGCACCCCCTATTCAAGACACCCCATAAAAATTTTTTAGAAATCCTCAGAGTTCAAAAAGGAAGGGACTGCCATCTAGCGGTTGCTTTTGGAGGTACAATATGACAGAATAAGTTCAATGACCCCATATGGGCATTTTCAATGATTTTCAGAATGTTTGAGAACAAAATTGATGTGGACAAGATAAAAAAAAATGCCGGGTTCATTTTATTATTTTATAAATTCAAAACCATTCAACTTGTACTTATTCTGAACCCCTGGGGGTATACAAATGTAATATAAAACAGGCTACCTATTATATTTTACTATTTTATTTCAATTTATAACCAAAATATGTGCTCTTGCGTTTTTACATTTTTCTGACTATTTCACATTATTACTCACGTAACTGTCTCAAAAATCTCAAAAATTGTTTTCAATACATCCACTATGTAGCTGAGGGTCTGCAGAATCCCAGAATACAAAGCACTTCCTTCTACTATAAAGGATGACCATTTTAGAAGCCAAAATGTCAAGGTAGTGACAGGCGGACTTTAAAACCCTAGCCCTTTATTAAACAAGACATACCAAGAAAATTAAACAAGCCACGGCGAAGTTGCCCTTTAAGTACCTATCGATTGTGCTGTCATTGTCAGAGTGATTTTAACTCATCCTCCAGGTTGTTCAGGCTGTTTGGTCAATGCATCTGAACTGCAATTTTCAAATAGTGCCACATATACCTGGGTCTGTGGGACATTTAACATTTTGCTCTTGAGTCAGTACAATGTTGCTTTGGCCTTGCGCTTGAGATTATTGTCTTGCTGAAAGGTGCATTTTCTCCTAAGCTATATCTTTTTTCAAACAGAAGGATGTTCTCTTTCAGTATCTCCCTGCATTTATCTCCATGGATTTTTCATTCAATTTTAACAAGATGCCCAGTCCCTTCGGATGAAAAGCTTCCCCACAACATGATGCTGCCAGCAAAGGGGGTAGAGTTATGGGGGATAGGGGAATCATGGCGCCCTCCAATATTACAAACAAAGTCAATTTGACCCCCTCAGTAGTATGCCATGATGAATTTGATTGATATCAAATTATTTTATAACAGTAATGTGGCCAGTTACTGTCTTTACAGAACAAAGGGGTACTTTATGATCAGTTTTCCCCCATCACATATCAGGCAAACTTAATTTGTCCCAGTTCTTAAAGTCCCGGTTGTTTGTGAAAGGAAATAAACTAATGTGTGGCTTCTACAATATAGGTTCAGTATGTCTTCCCTTCCGCTGAGCCCTCTCTATCCTAATAATTACTGTTTGCAGTTATATTGAGCACAGTTAGATCAGAAAAAAGACAACATTGGTAGTATGATAAACATTGAAATATGTAAAGTAGGCTACAGAATTATAGAAGGAATGGGTCTTTTGAACCAAAGACAGAACGGTCATGGAAGCCCGTTTCTCATGCTAGTCAGATAGCCTGCCCATCTCTCAAACAGATGATTGACCAAGAGCAGCAATCTGTCCTCATTACGTCCCGGATCATGCCACCTAATGACCACCATAAGAATTCCTTAAAAAAAAACATTTTTTGTGATTTTTTGGAAGCACAGAGCTAATGATCAGCACAAATGCAGATGGGCAACCCTATACTTTAATACGAAACATTTATTTCAAAATAGGAGTAGCTTGACAGAATAGATCAGCTTTACAGAAGAGCTTATATTTGTTCATTGTGTTTAAATTCTGCTGCCTCAACCCTTCTTCATAGGGATGGTGTGTCTTAAGGCATGCGATCTGTTTGTGCCACCCTTAGCTATTGCCAACAAAATATTTACTTTTTTTACTTGTCTTAGAAATATTTTCGATAAAACCAATGTCAATGAATAATTGATTTTGAGTTTGTGTTTTTTTTTTTGTGTTTTACAAAAAAAGACAGAACTTACAATGACCCATTTAAATTGTATCAATCACAAGAAACTTTGTTAATGACCCAAGTTTGCAGATCTATTTTCAATACAATATGAACTAGATTTGTACTTTTTCAACCAAAAAAAAATAGATTTGAACAAGTAAAGTTACTGGGGCTTGCTTTAACTCAGATTTTTAAGCTTGAGTGGTTCAAGACATACCTAGAGGTACCCCAGCCAGGACCTAAAAGTTTATTCGGGTTGGGTGTTTGACTTGGCCAGTCAATAACATTTTGGCCCTGAAAAACTCCTCAGTTGCTATAGCAGTATGTCTGGAATCACTGTCCAGCTGTAGGTGAAGTGTTGTCCAATTTTAAATTGTTTGTTTTAATTTGAGACTCAGAGTTTCTGTACATTTCAGAATTTATCCTACTGCTGCCATTAGCAGTTACAACATCAATGAAGACAAGTGAGCCAGCCAGTGGCACCCATTCATGCCGAAAACACTCATCTGCACTTTACAGTATTTCTGTATTTCACGGTGAGCCAGTTACTTCTCTTTCTCATGCTGTCAAACACCAGCAAACAACTTCAAGTGCAAAGCCTACAATCAAAAGTAGACATTGACAGCTCTATGATACATGCACTAATGATTCAAACAAACAAACCTTCATAATAAGACACAGCGGTGAAGCCAATTGTCCAAATATTTAATTTGATACCATTAAATAGGGTGACTATGTATAAAATGTGTTGTTAATTCCAAATGGTTCATCCAATATTCAAACATCATTGTTTCATTTCAAATCCAAAATACTGAAATACAGAGACAAAAGGACAAAACTTGTGTCACTGTCTGAAAGTAATGCTATGCACTGTATGTTTCAACAACAAAATCTCCTTGCCTGTAGTAACATGGGCATACAATTGAATCTGTGGTTATGTTAGTGGTCAAAGCCATTCACCTTGGAGCACTATTCTAAAATGTAATCCTGTCATGGTCAAAAATGCCCCACAAGTGATTTTCTATTAGTATAAAAATGAAAAGAAACATGCTGGGGTCCGGCTGTAAAATAACCTGTAATTCTCAGTGTTGATATTGTAGGTGGGCGGCATTTCTTGTTTGTTCAGTATCAGGTTATTTTTAGTGCACCAAATATTCATTGACACTAGGTAATGTGTAAACAACACAATTCCTAGCAATGAGCATGCTTTCACCATTTCTCATCAACTGTAATTACACTAATAAACTGTGAAAAAAACTCCACTCATTAGTTTATCTATCCATTCATTCTGATTATTGTAGCATTCACTTTTTTACAATATGACAGTCAATTCTATGTTGTTGTGGAGAGTGTCATTACAAGGTACTCGATTTGAAACTATTTAAATTACATTAGCGGTATTTCAGTATGCAGTAACTTCATCTAGCTTCCTGTAAGATAGTTTCAAAATCATTGCAACACACAGCAGCTATCCTGCAGCTTCGATTCAATCCGATCTGCTTTAAATCTGTGTTATTCCACATTTTACATGAAAAGGTAATTTCCTATTGAGCCTACATTTATCGGAAATGAGATCTTCTTCGAAAGCTTCAGAGATGTTTGTACAACCCACTGTGACATAAATTGAATTTCATCTCATACAGGATGGTGCATTGTTACTTAAATAAATCCCTAAGAGAATCTTGGCAGGGAGAGTGCTGATAGACTTAGCATTGCCTTTTAGATCACGATCAATACAATTATATGGAGAACATTTTTATCTTACAAGATCAGAGCTTGTATTCTTCAGCTTTTGAATACCCAGGCTTTTTTGTAATACAGCATGTCAATTGCTATTTGGCCATCAACGTATATGGGTATTTTGTGCAACTAATGTGTATATACTGACAACAGAATCATTTCAGAGGAGTTTAGGAGTTTAATCTCATCTCTTGAAAGGAATGGAGATATCATGAGCTGACAGTTGTGCCTATAAGGCATAATCATACTGCAGAGTCACCGCACATATCCACACTCTGCATACAATGTCTGTCTTGTTAGCTTTATTTTTTCACCCTAACTTTTGACATTGGTACTGTGCTGCCTTTCTATATTACTATTACCCTCCTCAGCTATCCTAAGGCAGTACAGGGGAAACCCACGCCACACTGGGTGAACTTCAGGGCTGATGATACCGTAAACACACAGAGAAATAGACACACAGACTGTGCTAACTTGTTTATGTAAACATTGCTTTGATCCAGATATCCATGGACTTTGGAGTAGTGATGTGCAGGAAGATGCTGCAAAAAACCTGACAGTCAATGAGGTTTTTGGCGAGCAAGGGGAATAACAACATTTTAATCAATGACTGGACAGAAAGTGGCAGAGCAGGAGTGATGGATGGCAAAACACATCAGTACGTGTTTTGTTGCCCTCTGATTATTTTTTGGGGGATTGGTGACAGATGACATTGCAAACCGCCCTGGGCAAACGTCAATAGGTGTGGAAGGGTTGGATTGGTGGACACATGCCACAAGACGAAGGACATGGAGAATGTTTATATTTCTGTTTTTGGGAGGCAGGGAGAACATTGAGCAGAAGGCGTATTAAACAGTGTCTAGTAGAAGCAGGAAGGATGTTGGCAGGGACAACCCAGAGAGGTGGACAGGGAAATGCCAGTCTGAGTCAAGCTCAGGGGGGAAGGACAGAGAAATACACACACACTTTGTGGAAACTTTCCCTTAGTGACTGCTTGACTAGGCAACAGATAATAAAGTAGGAGTCCTGGAGGCATGTAAGGCAATGAAAGGCATACTGGTTTTCATCCAGCATCCATAATAACAAGTTGCAGTACTGAGCTCTAAATTATGGTCATTTTATTAAGGACATACTATATTGAAAGCTTACCATTGAGTGTCCAATTTGATTACTGACAGTAACTGTTCCAGTAGTAGAGCACATTCAATGTATGTACTATTATAAAAGTAAAAAATCATTTTGCAACAGAAAATAAAAATACAGTAAAATAAAGTTGATAAAATACTTTTCAGCCCGTTTACTCTGTTAAACATAACACACTACCTCCAACGCTGACTGCAACAGGATGCACCTGTCAGTCACAGTGATCTCCTAGCTACAGCCAGAGGCAGAGCATCAACCACGACTCTCAACAACTCATTGCTTAGTAACCGTCAGAATCTAATCAGTGCAGATGGTTGCTAGCTACTTTCTTTGCTCACGCTACAGTATCGCCTGCCTCCTGTCAGGTGAAAACCTGTTCCCTATCACAATAGAATGATCATATCCATAACTGACAACTGCTATTTTTACATTTTGTAGCCTGCATTTGTAGTTACAACGTGTTAAGTAGAAAGCCAGCTTACATACATTATTAGCTAGGTAGTTTTATTTTAAGCTCACTGATTACATTTGTTTGCCACAGGAAAAAGATGAAACAATCTGCTGCTGCTGCCCAAGGCCAAGGGACAATATTTAAGTTCCCGAAAAGAATAGCTAGCTGGTCAGTTTGTTCAATTACGAATGACGATGTGGTGCTATTACCTTGACATTTGTAAAACATTTCAAAACCTAGCTAGCTAAAAATTCCAGTCGTGGACACAGAAAATGTAACTACTTTTGTCAAACCATGAAAGATGAATGAGGACTAATGCACTAAAATAAGCAGCTAATGAACTCTAGCACTAACAAAACTGTCTTTCAAAGAAAGCCATCGTGGTGTAATTGCATGGTGATGACTAGAGTTAGTAAGAAGAGTGCAATGCATAGTGACATGATTCAATAGAATCTGATGTATGGAATGGAATATCATTTTATAAACACTTTTTGAAGTGAACTGTTGATTATACAACATTTTATGTTGTCTACTAAATTACTGCATTTGAATGTTTACAATTATCTTTTGTCAACAAAGCATACAAGTAGGACAGAAGTTTACCTCACAAGTTCAGGAAAAATTCAGACTGGTCCTCAAGAAATGCCCCGGATATGTCCCAAATTTTGTCCCGCCACATTTGGACCTGTGATGCAACCTCTGCATTGAAGAAGTTCAGGAGTGCCTGTCTACACTCTTATTGTCGGCAAAATACTACGGCATGCCCATGAAAGGTAATTTCTAGAATCTCTGCATTCAAATCTGATTGGCCCTACAAAAATGTGGGTAAGTGTGATTGACCTAATGGGCTGGTATAATCAGGAATGCACATAACTTTTTTGGTCTGGTTCTCAGGGGAGCACAAGGAGATGTGGTTTGGTACTCACCCTTTAACAGCAGGGTCTGCCTATGTGCTGTCCCCCTCACTGTCCCCCGCACTGTCCACCTTGCTGCCACTCTCACTGTCCTCTTCAGTTTCCAACATGGTTGTAGATGTACTTGCTGTTCCCTGGTTGATCCTGCGACGAGCTGTTTACATCCAAAGGTCAACAGCTGGCTTTGGGTCAAATGTTTCTGTGGTTATTTTTGACAAGTGGATGTGCATCAAGGCTGAGAGGTGAGTCTGTGACAGACGGGATCTGTTCTTGTTTTTTATTAAATTGAGATGTGAAAATCCCCTCTCACAAGCTGCACTGCTCAAAGGCAGTGTAAGAGACAAAATAAGTACCTTGTGGGTGTTGGAGTAGCAATCTGGGTTGCTTGTATTCACGATGTTGACCAAGTCATACACAGAGGAGGCTGCCAAACGTTTTCCTGCTTGTTTTAAGCGTATCCATTCCCATACAGTGGAGTCTCTGTCAAGAGACAATGTGGCCTCGTATTTCTGAATAATATTGCTAAGAGTTGTGTTCCCAAAACGGTGGAGGTCTTGCATTTCGTGTGGCCAAGCTGAAGGATCAAAAAATAAAAACTGATCACATGACTTGAGTGATTCATATCTGGTTTCAAACTTCTGAATTAAACCTCTCAGAACATTCACTTTGTCCCTGTCAGCATCCGCATTGGAAACAGTGTCTTTCCTGTATCTGCCCTCACTATCAAGCAGGAGTGTGAACTGTCCAGTGGCTAACATGAGTTCATCTTTACATTCATCAATGGTCAGCTTCTCCTGCTGAAATCTATGGGATGCGAGCTGCAAAATGTTGCCAGTGTCAAGCATGTTACACATAAAACACTGAAAACGCTCTGTGCAAATTTCCTGTAGATCGCTGTTGTTATCAGTTGTAGCCAGTTGAATTTCAATGGCAGGTAATAGCCTCAGCATTTTCAACAGTCTCGTGCCTCCATGCAGACCATCTAATATTGTGAAACTTTCCAAGTTTCAAAAAGGCAATATCATTTTCATCACAAATCTTTAATGCTTCCGTTTTTTTGCACTAACTTTCTGTAGATACATTTTCAGCAACTTGACTACAGAGCGATTAAATGTCTCAGTATGGAACCATGCGATCAGCTGATTTGGCGCAGTTCTCGAGGGTGTGTGCGGTGCATAGAATACGCCCAAGTGAATCCCCAATCACAGACATGTGACGTAGTTTTGTAACAATTCCATTGTAAATGCCAACTTTGACAGCAGCCCCATCTGTGCAAACCAAGACCTACTTTGTTTTCTATTCATCCAAACCCTGCTTGATGGAAAAGATGTATGAACCCGTCCACTATGTCTTGCGAAGTCCGCTTAGCGCCCAGTTCAATTAATCCAAGGAAATCACAGGTATACACTGCGTTGCTGGACACGGACACAATGTAAACGATCTGCTGCTCCATTTTTGTTACGTCTTCTGAGCCATCAAAAAGCACACCCCAATATTCGGCTAACTTCAACTTTTCCATTAATTCCGAACTAATTGTCTGTGCCATAGTCTGCATTATTCGCGGTCCACCTTCTCGTGAATGATACGCACCTCCGACATTCACTCCGACACTCTTCAAGAGAACGATATCCTCCGCGTAGGAACACATAGGACGTGCATGTTTCGCTTTACGGAAGGCCACCAGAAAAACATTACACTGTGCTTGCCGTTGCTCTTCGTTCAGTTTGTTTTGCAAACTGTCAAGCGGGCGACTCGATCTTTCATCTTGACTAGCATCTTTGTTAGCAATCGCCTGTACTATATTTGTATGCTCCTTACTCTTTTCATGCTTGTCAAATGCTGGATGACTGAAATTATTTGCCCCTGTATAAAAAGCACTAGTTTTATCTGCAAACTGGGGATGTTCACGGCAAATTTTACACCACATTTCCGTGCGCTCATAGTCCGATTCAAGCCACAGTACACTTTTCATAGAAAACTCGTTTCTTACGCCTAGGCTCGGTCTGGAGTTTTTTTGCCAAAGTAATTATTTATTTGGAACGCCAAAGTAATTATTTAAGGTCTGCTGTTTTTTTTGACATTTTAGTAGCTATATAAAAATTACACAGAAACTGCTTTGGTAGTTGATACGCAGGTGCGAGTCCCGAAGCAAATTCGCCCGCGCATTTCTGATTTAGACCGCGCATGCGCACCCCTGGGTATAATGTAGTTAACTGGGTGGTATCTTGTGTCGGAACCACACTATAACAGTGCCAAGTATGTGTATTAAGCCACCAACATAAATAGGTAAGTCAGTCCACCTCCAGTCCAGTACCATTACTCTCTCTTCTTATAGATAAAAATATCCCACAAATGTGGAACAAGCAAATTTGTGGATCAACTTCCTCTCTATTTGTATATTAAGAACAATTTCAAAGAACTTTATTTTGTAGACATCAGCAAAAAATGTTGATGCACACTATAGACGGATCTTGGAACACTCCTCCATAAAGTAAATTTCAAGATCGTATATAGTCGTATATAGGTTTGCGCTTGTGGACTGCCCTCTTCAATTCAGACCAGGTTTTCAGTTGGATTCCAGAGACCAGGCCAAGGTAAAACATTTATTTTGTGATCCCACAACCTTTTCTGTGTTGTTTTTAATGTATGTTACGGGTCATTGTCTTGTTGAAAGGTTCAAATACTGTCAAGTCTCAATCTGCTAGCAGAAGCAACCAGGTTTTGGGCTTAAATATGCTGGTACTGAATTCATTATGCCATTAATCTTAACAAGAGTTCCTTGATCAAATGTTATATTATGGGGGGTATCAGTGGGGGTATCAGGGGGGTATCAGTGCTTTTTCTTTTATGCAGTCCCCTTTTGTTACCAATCATTACGATGGTGTGCATGGCCGAAAAGTTCAGGATACAGTATGAGTCATCTGTTCTGTAGTTCCAATAACACTTGGCAAAGTTCACATGCTGCAGTTTGCGGGTTGGGCTCAGTAAGGGCTTCTTTCATGCAACCCTTTTATAGAGCTTGTTGACATGGAAGTGGTGTTAAATGGTATATTTTGAGACACTGTGGTCCTTCACCTTCATCCTTCATCTTCCTCACCGTGCGTGTGGGCAATATCGTGTGTCGTCTTGGCAAATTTGCTACTGTTCCAGACTTCGGAGACTTTGATTATTGCCCCAAATATGCTTAGTGGCATTGTTAACTGTTGATATAGTCTGGAACAGTTGTAGTCTAAGACCAACTAAAAAGCATACAGTTTCATAACAGGCAACACTTTGTAGTATCCAGACTACCAGGTTGAAAACTGCTCTAGAAATCTCTCAAACAAGATCCACTTCACCTAAGGTACACCCAGGTGGAAGTACCCCTTTAATAACTAAACAGCTTTTGTATTATCTATAAAGCATAATACTACATGGTAACGGTATCTGTGCATTGCTTAATTTGCTGGGAAAAGATGCTGAACATGTTTTGAAGTCATTCCCATTTCATAAGCAGGCGGACCAGAATAAATAACAGGCTATGGGGGGCTAACTATATAATTACTTACATATTACTTATATAAGTACCTAAAGTGAACACTCCATAAAAGAGCCGGCATTCATCAGCATTCCCAAACATCTGGTGAAACCACTGAGGACAATAAAATGTATTGCAATATACTTTATGATTGAATGACAAGCAGATAAAAGCGTCATACCTGTAAAGACATACAGAAAACTGAAACATATGCCACTGAAGAGCATTGTAACAAAACTAGACAGCCCAGGGGGTAAACTGAACTGTATGGGTCACTTTACAGCTAGATCTGTTTGAATATGACAGCAGTATAGATTCAAATTGTATACAATAATGTGGTCACAAGTCATCAGCCAGGCCATAACATTGTTTCCACAGCGGGCTTAGGAAAGAGATTAGAAGTAAAGAGAAAGTAAAGCAATTAACGTGGATATAGTAAAGATAAATCCAATCAAAATTAGACTGGTAGACACTGCCAGATGTGTCTCAGTGACTATGATGTGTTGACCATTGTTATCACAGGGATCACAGAGCCTATACCGAAGAAAAATAAAAACCATCTCAGAGTGTGCTGACTTGAGAAGGTTAAATAAACCAGTCAAATGGGAGAAATAGATTCTACCCCCTACAGACGATATCCTACCAAAGCTAGCTGGTGCCAGGGTGTTTTCTTTCTTGGTGCTGTAGGCAGCTTCTGGTAGATTCCACTAAAGAGAGACCTAAGCTTACTACATTCATAACATTTTTAGAAGATACTATTTTAATAGACTTCCATTTGGGATTGCTAGTGCCCTAGAAACCTTTCAGCGGGAGACCACAGAGCTCTTGAAAGACCAAAAGGACGTGGCCATATACATGGATGATATTCTTTTCTACTGCCAGAGGACCATGACATGAGACTTCAGAGCACCCTGTAAGTTCTTGAGTATGCAGGTTAGAAGTTCAATACAGACAAATCTTTACTGCATCAAAAATGACTCAACTACTTAGGACATTGCATCAACAAGAATATTATTCATCCTCATGAGGAAAAGATCCAGGCCAACACCCACCTAGAGCCACCAAACTACTTGTATACCCTGAAGAGGTTTTTGGGTATGAGCCATTACCTAGGCAGGTACCTACAGTAGTGTGTCTAGCTGATGTCACCAAAACTCTGAATCACCTGCTTAAGGGTGATGCATGTCCAGTATTTATGACATGACAAAGAAAACGGTAGTTAGTGCAGATGCCAGTAGATATAAATTAAGTGGGGTCCTACTACAGAGATATGACAATTAAAGCTAGTATCTTGTTGCTTCAGAGCACTAGCATTATGCAGAGAAGTGTTACACACATACAGAAATGGAGGGTCTCGCAGTATCTTAGTGCCACTATGATGCCAGAGACTACTGTGGGCTATAATTGTACAGCTGAATATGTGTCAGTGAAACAGCCTGTCATAGCAGACACCCTTTCCAGAAATTCCCAGGCAGCTGTCACATGATAGATCTCAGCACTGACCACTGAAATCTTGGCATACAAGGATGCTGTTCACACAGCATGGTCTACCTCTCCCAACAAGCTTGACGGTCAAACAGGATTCAGAACTCTGCAAATGGTGAAATCTCCAGATATGGTGACATTACGTTTACGTGGCTAAAAACTATGATTACAGACACATTACCGCCAGCCCTCAATACACATAAGCAAGCGGGTTGTCAGAGAGGGCCATGCAAACAGCCAAAAGAACCTGGAAACCGGCCAACCCTAGCTCTCATGACCGACGAGAAATGCCAGCGCAAGCTACAGGCATGAGCCCAGCAAAGCTAATGCTTGGCAGACAGCTCCACAACACAGTCCACAACCTGGAGGCTGACCTACAACCAGCATGCTCAGACTTCTAGCGGGTAAGATGTGTCAAAAAAGAGTTACTGAGTTACAGGCGTATTCACAACAACAGGAACAATGTCAGGTTTCTTCAAGACGTTTACCCCTGTGAAGTTTTGAAGCTGGACGGCATACAAGACTGGACAGCTTCAGAGCTTCAACAGTGTGACACACCCAAATCTTACCTTGTCCAGACAGACAAGGGCATTTTGTGCAGGAATCAGTGCCATCTAAAACTCCAGCACAGTGCTACGGTGAGTTCTTCAAAGGTTGAAGAGCAACCTCCAGAGTGCAACAAGAACTTACCTGTTCGAGATGGTGACCCACCTGTAGTCACAATACAACAGATTTCAGTGCACATGACTTCTCGAGGCAGAGTTGTTACACTACCATACAGATATGGAGGGTATGTGCAGTAGTTTAACACATAATTTGCATTACATGGCAGAATAACTGCACTGAAACTATAAAACTAACTGGCAAGCTACCAAATTTAACTTGGCTCAGAATATTGTTTATATTAAAAAAAAAAACAAAGACTATTTAGAGTTTTATGTACACAAGTTGAAGTTTCATGTTCATGTTTTATGGAGTGGTATTCAACCCTCTACACAGGGACCGCCAGACATTTCATGTATATGATCTGTTCCAGAGCCAACACATCTAATTAGACTTATCATCTAAACATCAAGCCCTTAATTAGTGAATGAGGTGTGCAGGTTTAGGGCTACAAGAACATTTTAAAATATCTGGAGTTCCCTGAAGAGGATTGAAAACATAGGGATTATTTAACAAGAATTAAATTTAAAACAGGGACAGCAATCCTCCAACGTAATAAAGTAAATCAGTCCTCATCCGGTTGTCATGATATAGGGTCCAATACCATCAGTCTTCAATGGTATAGCTAAATATTTATTTCATAATAGTGGACTGTTCTTTATACTACTGTATGGCAAGTGGTACCAGTGAAAGTCCAAACCGACAGGACCCCTGTACTAATCCAGGTTCTAGTCCTGTCACATATTTAGCATTTTAGTAATTTTGCATACACCCTTACTCAGATTGACTTACAATAACAATTTGGTTTAACTGTCTTGGACAAAGAATATCCTGAACACAGTGGGTCCCAATGATTTTGTTTGATATTCTCATTCTGATATCATGTTTATATGTAACAGAAAATGTGTAAAATGATCATAAAATCGCAACAAAATAACAATCACTCTACCCTATGGCAAAAGTATTATTAGAATTGCATGATATGTGTTTCACAATTCCCTCTGTCTCAGGTAGAATTACAGAGAACTTGCTTTAAAAGGGCAACATTTTATCTATACTCCATTGTACCTTGTGTCGTATTAAAATGTAGGATTTTAACTTCAAACTTCACATCAAAGGGGGCCCACATTCCTTTTTGCTGAAAGGAGGCAGCCTGAAGCAAAAAAACAACCTAGTACAGGCTTTAAACAGCAGCACGCCTTGCTATTATCAACACACACAGATGCAAGAACGAATAGGTCTCTATTGGCTTGAAGTAGAGAATGAACTGGCTGGACCTCTCTTTGGTTTTATGATAAATATTATTGTAATGCAAAGTCAAAATTGTTTCTACAGTCATATAACACACAGCCCAGACACCCATAATTACCCAACAAGACAAAGCATAGAACAGAAGCACAGAAACGCAAAGTACTATATTACACAGAGCCATTACAATGTGGAATTCTCTTCCCTCTCAAGTTACTTAAGTGAGCAGTAAAATTTTATAAAAAAATAAACATAAAACAACACCAGGGAATGTGAAGAACGTAAACATACAGGCAAACGCACTACAGGCACACAAATGACTGTTTCGTAGTTGTATTGTTTTTTTGTTCGTTTTTTTTTACTCTGTTTATTTTCTAATGACTATAATGTCTACATCTTCAAAACCAAATCAAGGAAGGAAAACAACATAACAGTCTTTGGCACAAAAATTACTTCTGTACAGTAATTGTTTGGAAACGAACTGCCACATTATCCAGTCTTCCAGGAACCTCCTCGGCTGATCTACAAAAGTGTCTGTAACATCAGGGACAGGCCAGTGAGAGCTAATCTGCCACTGGAGCCCACTCTTCTGAAATTTCTGACACCCTTTCCTAATGTAAATTACAAACGTGGCTCATGCGTGCAGTGCAACAACAATACAAAAACATGTCTTCAGACACACACAAATCCAAAAAAAACACTAACCATTCTCTCTTCCCACAAATACATATCACCTCTACAAGATTTTTGATTGTGTGCACACCCATGAAATGTTTTACAATCGTTACTTGTTAATGCATTTGTTAAATGAAGGCATGCAAATATTTTTCAATAGGCGTTTGACGCCAGGAAGACATAGTTATACTGATAATATTTAATACTTAATGAAGTACATTTGTGCTCAAAAGTTTGCATACCCTTAGAGAATTGGTAATATATGTACCATTTGTAAGGAAAACATGAGTGAGCAGGCAAAACACGTCTTTTATTTCTTAAGGGATTCACATTCAAATCTAGGTCATATCAGAATGGCACAATCATAAAACAAAACATGGCAACAAAGAAAAAAATGAACTGACTCCTGTTCAAAATTCTGCATACCCTTAGTTCTTTATAATGTCAGTTCCCCCCTTTAGCATCAATGAGAGCGTGCAGTCTTTTGTAATTGTTGTCTCTGAGGTCCCGAATTCTTGCAGGTGATATAGCTGCCCTCCAGGTCATGCAAAGTCTTTGGTCGTCTTGCATGAACCGCACATTTTTGATCTCCATAGAGTGGCTCGATGATATTAAGGTCAGGAGACTGTGATGGCCACTCCAGAGCCTTAACTTTTTTCTGCTGTAACCACTGAAGGTTCAACTTGACCTTATGCTTAGGGTTATTGTCATGCTGGAAAGTCCAAGAGCGTCCCATGCGTTGCTTTCGTGCAGAAGAATGCAAATTGTCTACCAGTATTTTCTGATAACATGCTGCATTCATCTTGCCATCAATTTTCACAAGATTCTCCATGCCTTTAGAGCTCACACACCCCCAAAACATCAGTGAGCCACCACCATGCTTCACAGTGGGGATGGTATTCTGTTCACTATAGGCCTTGTTGACCCCTCTCCAAATATAGAGCTTATGGTTGTGACCATAAAGCTCTTTTTTGGTCTTGTCACTCCAAATTATAGTGTGCCAGAAGCTGTAAGGCGTGTCAAGGTGTTGTCGGACATATTGTAACCAGGCTTTTTTGTGGCATTGGCGCAGTAAAGGCTTCTTTCTGGCAACTCAACCATGCAGCTCATTTTTGTTCAAGTATCATCGTATTGTGCTCCTTGAAACAACCACACCGTCTTTTTCCAGAGCATCCTGTATTTCTCCTGAGGTTACCTGTGGGTTTTTCTTTGTATCTCGAACAATTCTTCTGGCAGTTTTGGCAGAAATCTTTCTTGGTCTAAATGACCTTGACTTGGTATCAAGACATCCCAGAATTTTTATAAGTGATTGAACAGTACTGACTGGCATTTGCAAGGCTTTGGATATCTTTTTATATCCTTTTCCATCTTTATAAAGTTCCATTACCCTGTTACGCAGGTCTTTTGACAGTTCTTTTCTGCCCCCCATGGCTCAGTATCTAGCCTGCCCAGTGCATCCGTGTGAGAACTAACAAACTCATTGACTATTTATACACAGACACTACCTGCAATTTAAAAAGCCACAGGTGTGGGAAATTCACCTTTAATTGACATTTTCACCTGTGTGTCGCCTTGTGTGTCTGTAACAAGGCCTAAACATTCAAGGGTAAGTAAACTTTTGATCACGGCCATTTGGGTGATTTCTGTTATCATTATGATTTAAAAAGGAGCCAAAATACTGTCACGGCTGGGTAGTAATGGAGAGGAAGAACCAGGCGCAGGCAGAGTGGCATTCGATGTAGATTTAATGAAAACAACACCGAGCACAAAAACAAAGGGAAATGAAAACAAAGGGCTGGCTTAGCAGCAAAACGACACTCACCACTGACGTGAACATACAGAGACAGGGAACAATGACCGACAAGTGAGGGGAGCAGAGAAACATTTCAACACCTACTGATGACTAATTGGGACCTGGAGTGCGTGATGATTAAAGACAAGACAATGAATGAGTCCGGGGTGAGTTTGTGAATAACTGGAAACCGGGAAAAAGCGGGAGATGACAGAGCTGTCCGTCACAGATAATAAATGGCTTCATATGACCACTATGCTTAAATAAAATACCGTTTTTTTTTTTTTTGCATGATCAGTCATATTTTCAAAATCAATGCTAAAATTTCACAATTTCTGCCAGGGTATGCAAACTTATGAGCACAACTGTATAAAGTAAAGCCCCATTTCCAAAATATTGGGATGCTATGTAAAATGTAAGGAAAACAGAATGCAATAATCACAGAGTGCAAATCATTTAAACCCTACATTAAATAGAACGTAGTACAAAGACAACATATCAAATGTTGAAACTGAGAAATGTTATTGTTTCTTGAAAAATATAGGCCCACTTTGAATTTGATGCCAGTAACACGTTTCAACAAAGCTGGGACAGGGGCAACAAAAGACTGGTAAAGTTGTGTAATGTTAAAAAAAAAATGGTCGAACATCTCACAACTAATTAGGTCAATTGGCAACAGGTCAGTAACATGACTGGGTATGAAAAGAGCATCCCAAAGAGGATGAGTCTTTCAGAAGTAAGGCAATCGTGCGCAGGCAATCGTGCAACAATTTAAGAATATTGCTTCTCAATGTAAACCTGCAAAGAGCTTGAGGATCTCAGCATCTGTGGTACATAATATCATTAAAAGATTCAGAGAATCCGGGGAAATCTATGTAGACAAGGGAGAAGGCCAAAAACCAATATTGGATGTCCGTGATCTTTGAGCCCTCAGATGACACTACATTAAAAACAGACATAATTCTGTAGTGGTAATCATTGCATGGGCTCAGGAACACTTCCGAAAACCATTGTCTGTGAACACACTACATCACTGCATCGACAAATGCAAGTGAAAACTCTACCACGCAAAGAAGAAACCAAATATAAACAAGATCCAGAAACGCCACTGCCTTCTCTGGGCCCGAGTTCATTTAAGTAGGACTGAGGCAAGGTGGAAAACTGTCCTGTGGTCTGACGATTCAAAATTTGAAAATATTTTTGGGAATTATGGAAGCCGCATCCTCTGGGCTAAAGAGGAGAGGGACCATCCGGCTTGTTATCTGTGCAAAGTTCAAAAGCCAGAGGCTGGGATGGTATGGGGGTGCAATAGTGCACATTGCATGTGTGACTTGCACATCTGTAAAGGCACCATTAATACTGAACAATATATATAGGTTTTGGAGCAACATATGCTGCCATCCAGTCAACGTCTTTTTCAGGGAAGGCCTTGCTTATTTCAGCAAAACAATGCCAAACCACATTCTGCACATATTACCACAGCATGGCTCCATAGTAAAAGAGTTTGGGTACTAAACTGGCCTGGTATCTGCAGTCCCTTCCTGTCACCCATGGAAAACATTTGGTGCATTATGAAATGGAAAATACAACAAAGGAGACCCGAACTGTTGAGCTGCAATCCTATATCCACCAAGAATTGGAAAACATTTCCCTTTCAAAACTACAGCAATTGGTCTCCTCAATTCACAAACGCTAACAGAGTATTGTCAAAAGAAGAGGTGATGCAACACAGTGGTAAACATGTCCCAGTCCCAACTTTTTTGAAACGTGTGGCTGGCGTCAAATTCAAAATGGGCATGTATTTTTCCAAAAACAATAACAATTACTCAGTTTCAACATTTGATGTGTTGTCTGTGTATTATTTTCAATTTTGATTTGAACATCATTGAATTCTGTTTTTTTTCATTTTACGTAGCGTCCCACTTTATTGGAAACAGGGTTGTATATATTATATATAATGTCCCTATATCAAGCAAGAGAGAGGGGCAGAGAGAGGGAAATAGGGGGAGGGAGAGAAAGGGAGAAGGAGAGTATAGTTACCACATTCAAGCACAGGAACCAAGATAACTGAATCAAACTATTGCATCCATGTAATTAACAACCATTGATGACCTATATATCAAAAAAGTGTTATTCACCAGTCCACAGAGACCCGACCAGAATATGCCATCCAATCAGAGTTATCTAGCATTTTCAGAGTGGAGATCACAGCTTTGTGTGAGATCCTGAACAGGGGCATGGTAATACTGGCCAACAAACCAAGAGCTTATTTACATCACAAGAGCAAGAATAAAATGCTAGATAGACAAATGTAAATTAGCGTAATAATTTCCATAGCTTTTGAATTTACACCAGCATAGCCAAAACGTAATATGTAGGACTGTATGTCAATCGAGGGAAAATGAAGCGATTATGCGTGTGCACTGAACAGAAATTTGGTACAGTTTCGGCTCAATGTCTTCATACTTGCAAACCTTTGGAGGGGGCTGATCGAAAAGTATGTATATAATTTGTGTTTTATGTAACAGAGAAATATAGATGGAAGAGCATTCTGAAATAGACGTAGACTGCAATTGCACCAATCCCGCAGCATTATAGGTCCACTTGAGGCAACAGCCAAATACAATTTTATATTATTTGAGTCTGTTTGCAGGCACACAATTTCATACACTATACAAAGCTCGATTAAAAGATAGTCTGCCCTCATCCTAGTTCCATAATTATGCACACTAAAATGGATGGACTGTTAGGCGTTCTGGATAAATGTGTCCACTAAATTACTTAAATATAAATGTGTTCTGTCACGGTTGAGGGAGGCAGGACACTATGCAGAGCGAGGGTGTCATCCTTTTATTTGTAAAAACAAAACAACAAAAGGAGAGACAAAACCACAAACTCAAAGGCAGCAAACACAAAGCTAACTCCAAACAATGAACCACAAACCAAAGCAACACAAGAGCTACTTAAATAGAAGAAAACAGAAGCACAGAGATGCATAGAGGCATCCTCACAGTCAGGCCCTGGCTGTGGCCCCCGGGCGCATAGCGATGCTTAGAGGCACCCCAGCCAGGACTTGACAGTACACCCTGTCGGAGTGTATGCTTGTTATGTTTAGATAGCAAAACACCATCTGTTGATCTGTGCAAAGGAAGTAACGTTCATATAAAGCGCAACAGTAAATAGCCAATGGGCTAATGTGTATTCAGTTTGGGATGTCTATAAAGGTGAGGACAAACGGAAGTTTCTTTGAGATTGAGTAAGATGAGATTGAGGTTGTGTAAGGAAGACTGGCTTCATAACCTCATGAACAAGATTATCTAATGCTGCAATAAATAATTGAACAGACGTTTGCAAAGCCCTAAAAAGGATTAACACCCGCAAGGCTTCTGGACCAGACAACACCTCAGGCCGTGTTCTCAAGGTCTGTGCAGACCAACTGGCTGATGTCTTTACTGATATCTTCAACCTATCGCTACGTCAGTCAGTGGTCCCCACCTGCTTCAAAAAGTCCATCATTGTTCCTGTGCCAAAAAAGTAAAAAGTCCTTTGTGTGAATGACTACCGCCCTGTAGCACTCACACCAATCATCATGAAGTGCTTTGAGCGGCTAGTTAAAACTCACATCACAGACTCCATGCCTGTAACACTTGACCTGCTGCAGTTTGCCTATAGACATAACAGATCTACAGAGGATGCCATTGCTCTGACCCTCCACTCCGCACTCTCTCATCTGGACAAGAGGAACACGTGAGAATGCTGTTCATTGACTACAACTCAGCCATCAACACCATTGTGCCCCACAAGCTAGCGGTGAAGCTCAGGGATCTGGTTCTCGACCCCTCTATGTGCAGATGGATACTGAACTTCCTGAAGGGCAGACCCCAGGTGGTGTGGATGGGCAGCACCACCTGTCCTCCTGTCCTCACTGTCTCTCAGTACTGGCTCCCCCCAGGGCTGTGTGCTGAGCCCGCTCCTGTACTCTCTCTTCACCCACGACTGCATGGCAACCCACGTCTCCAACACCATCGTTAAGTTTGCTGACGACACCACCATCATGGCCTGATCTCTGACAACGACGAGTCAGCCTATAGAGATGAGGTAAGGTCACTGACTTCGTGGTGTCAGGAAAACAACCTCCAGCTCAATATCAGCAAAACGAAGGAGATGATTGTTGATCACAGGAAGCAGCGGCGGGGAGACCATGCCCCCATACACATCAATGTGTCTGCAGTCGAGAGAGTTCACAACATCCGGTTCCTTGGTGTCAACTTCAGTGATGACTTGACCTGGTCTCATCACTCCAACATCTTGGTGAAGGAGGCCAGGAAACGGCTCTTCTTCCTATGCCGATTTAAGGAGATTTGGCATGGATTCCAGGATACTTACCAACTTCTACAGATGCACTATCGAGACTATCCTGTCCAGCTGTGTCACTGCCTGGTATGGCAGCTGCACCGCCCTCGACCGCAAAGCACTTCAGAGGGTCATTAAAACAGCAGAGCGCATCACAAGGTCTGACCTGCCATCCCTGCAGGATCTCTACACAGAGCGGTGTAGGAGGAGGAGCAAACAAATCATTACAGATCCCAGCCACCCATGCCATGGACTGTTTACCAAGCTGCCGTCAGGCAGAAGGTACAGGAGTATTCCGTCCAAAACTAACAGGCTACAGGACAGTTTCTTTCCTCAGGCCGTAAGGCTGCTTAATTCAGGAACCCCTCTTCCCTTCCATCCATAGTCCCATGCACACCTGTCACTTTATATCATGCTCATCTGCCAATCATATCATGCACACCTGTCACTTTTACATTGCACTACGGTTGTACAGTTGCTTAGTTATTATTATTGATGCATGTTTTTTTGTATAGTGTTATTATTGATAGTTTGTGTTATCTTCTTATTTTTATATTAAAATTACTGTTACTTTTTTAACTTTTAACTGCACTGTCGGGAGTAGGAAAACCAAGCATTTCATTGCCATAACTTGTTATTGCAAATGACAAATAAACCTTTTGAACTTTGAACTTGAATTACTCTCTCCCTTGACAACTGGGTATGCGATCATTATTTCAAACACTATACGAAACGGCTGATTTCTAACACCCCCAAGGCACGGGCTCCCGACCGCAAGACCGAAACACCCAAGGTGGGAGGGCAGGGCACTAGGTGGCAGCTCCGGCCCCGGAACAGGAAGTGGCGCCGTGACAGGAGGAGGCTCCACCCCGGAGCAGGATGGGATGCCGGGACAGGTGAAGGCTCCACCCCCGGAGCAGGAAGGGACGCCGGGACAAGTGGAGGCTCCGGCCCCGGAGCAGGAAAGGACGGCAGGACAAGTGGGGGCTCTGCTGAGGCAGGACGGGGCATCGGAGCAGAGGGAGGAGGTGGCAACGGTAGGGCCTCGTCAGACTGCCACTCTGGAGGCGGTGGCGGCAGTGGCTCATCATCCCACCCCTCTGGGGGTGGTAGTAGGGGCCCCTTGTCGAGCCACTCTGGAGGTGATGCTGGCAGAGGCTCGTCATCCCACCCCTCCAGGGGTGGCACTGATGGCTCCAGCCTGCGGACCGGCACTGGGGGTACTGGACTGGGAACCGGCATGCAGGGACATGAGGCCATCACTGGATGGGCTCAGGAACACTTCCGAGAACCATTGTCTGTGGACACAGTATGTTGCTGCATCCACAAATACAAGTTAAATCTCTACCATGCAAAGAAGAAACTATATTAAACAAGATCCAGAAACACGGCTGCCTTCTCTGCGCCCAAGCTCATTTAAGACGGACTGAGGCAGTGGATAGCTGTCCTGTGGTCTGACAAATCAAAAGTTGAAATTATTTTTGGGAATCATGGACACCGCGTCCTCCAGGCTAAAGAGGAGAGGGACCATCTGCCTCAGTGCACAGTTCAAAAGCTAACATCAATGATGGTATGGGGGGGCATTTGTGCACATGGCATGGGCGACTTGCACATCTGTGAAGGCACCATTAATGCTGAACAATATATACAGATTTTGGAGCAACATATGCTGCCATCCAGATGATGTATTTTTCAGGGAAGGAAGCTTATTTTAGCAAGGCAATGCCAAACCGCATTTTGCATATTACAACAGCATGGCTCTATAGTAAAAGAGTCTGGGTGCTAAACTGGTCTGCCTGCAGTCCACCCTTACAAAGAAAGTTCCACAGCAATCCTGCAGGATTCCCACAGGATTCTTTCCTGTAGGACAGTTCATGCAGGATCCTGTAAGAATCCTGCAGGTTGTCCATCAGGAAATAAATCCTGCAGGAATCATGCATAAAAATATCCTGCAGGAATTTCAACAAATTGTCCAAGAGGAAGTGGCCTTGAAATCCTGTAGGAGATCCTCCAGGATTTGTTCTACATGATTTTTTCTATATGTACCTGTTTCTGTTAAGAAAATTATTGAGAGTACTAATGCTCAGTTTATGGTGGCCATAGCTATATCTCCAACAATAAGTGCAGAGTCAGTTGATGTACTCCTGGATAATGCTAACGCCAAAATATTGAATTTAATGGATTGTGTTGCACCGGTAAAGGTAAAGAAAACTATGAGCAAACAGAAAACACCATGGAGAACCACCATGATGGTAAGCGCCCTGAAAAGCGCTCTATAAACAAAGCCTTTGTAGCTTCAACTATGAGTTACGCAGGGCTAGACAACAACATTTATCGGGAATGATCAACAAGAATATCAACAATACACACACTCTATTTGACATGGTCGACAAGCTTACAATCCCCCTAAAGCAGATAGCATCAAAATTTGTGTCCACTCTGAAATGTAATGAATTTGCGTGTTCCTTTAATGAAAAAATCTAAAGTATTAAAAGGACCATCAGAACTACACAGTGAAACAATAACACTGTACCGTCACTATGACCACAAAGACATAACTTGGTTATTATGTCGCAATTTAATACAATTGATCAAAAATCCCTAGAAGAAACAGTTCGACATCTTAAAGCTTCCAAATGTTGTCTCGACACACTCCATCTGACTTTTTTAAAACTACTTTTGACTCTATAACAATGGATCTTCAGCAAATAGTTAAAGGCTCTCTGCAATCAGGCATTTTCCCAACATCTCTAAAAACAGCTGCCATTAAGCCTCTATTAAACAAGAAACCAGGCAAGCCTAGTTCAGCCGGCCCGCAATAAAATTGTTGCCACCTCAAGATTCGAAACAAGGTCACCCACATGAAAGTCTGTGTTGTTAACCACTAGACCACTGAGCTGTACAATTGCTGGGTGTCAGTATAGCCTCTTGTCTCTATCCTGAACAAATCCTCTTTTGCCACTGGCCGTTTTAATAGTTAATTGGCCATTCATGAATGACATTGATACAGTTAAACTCACTAACGTTTCTTACTAAGTTTACCTCTACCACAAATAGCGGCTATGTATTGCGTTTGCCACTGGCCGTTTTAACAGCGTATTAGCCAGTAATAAGCTTTACCGGTATCTACTAACTTACTGGAATAGTCATAGGAATTTAGCAATTGCTAGCGAGTCTGCCAAAGCTATTTCATTTCATGGCATAAGAACATATTTTTTTGATAGTTATTGATACAATAACTATCAAGAAAGGTGACGATAACTAACTTTTTCATCAAGTGAAACGATGTGAGAATCGTGGAAATAAAATAAATAAATGTTGTTGTTCACAATAGATTCAAACTTGAGCTTTCCACGTGAGAGGCACTGTCTTTAACCATAACGCCACGGCAATACGCATTTCACCAGTCGCTAAACACTATTGAGCATTGTGTTAAACTGACTAACGTTTCTTATTAAGTTTACCTCCACCACAAATAGCGTCTATGAACTGTTAGCTTTTGCCACTGGCCGTTTGAACAGCTTATTAGCCAGTAATAGGCTTACTGGTATCTACTAACTTCTTAGGAATGATCATAAGAATTGAGCAATTGCTAGCGAGACTGAAGATGTACTTTTCCATGCGAGAAACAGTCGCAATATAACCGTATACAGTTTTAGTTAAGGCTCACTGTAACGTAACTACTGAAGCCTATGTTGTAACCAGGAAATGTGTTTTTCTATCCTGACCCAAAACACATACACGGATGCGTACTTCGAAAATCCACCAGAAGCAGTCTCACTATAACCATAAACTGTTTTATTTCAGGCTTACTATTTCGTCTGTATGGAATAATTACTTTTCGTCTGTATGGAATAATTCATAATGCATACTTCACTTCGCCTGCGAGGGGATACGAACTAGGGACCTATAGTTCGCAGGTCCGCATCTCTAACCACTACGCAATTTAACAAGGGGTAGTCAGTCAGTCAGTCAATCACTCACTCAGTAAGAGATATTCACTCTTTTTAGCCGGCTCCGCTTACGCGGTCCGGCAAAAAGAGAACACTGGATGCATTTATTGAACAACTGTAGACCTATATCAAATCTCCCTTTTATAGCCAAGATCAATGAGAAGGTTGTCTTCAATCTCAGCAATTTTGTGAACTCAAGCGGTCTCTTAGACACATTTCAGTCAGGCTTCCGACCTCACCACAGCCCTGAAACGGCTCTGATAAAAGTTTTAAATGATATACGGCTAAATACTGATTCGGATAAAATAACAGTGCTGGTTCTATTAGATCTCAGTGCAGCATTTGACACTGTAGATCATAAAACATGAAAAATTGGGTAGGACTCTGCGAGGCAGTCCTTAATCGGTTCAGATCTTATCTAGATGGCCGGAATTACTTTGTCACCACTGGTAATCATGAATCTGATAGGGTGGCTATGACATGCTGAGTTCCCCAGGGATCAGTTCTCAGACCGCTTCTGTTCAATCTCTATATGCTACCTCTGGGCCAAATTCTACAGAACAGCAACATTAACTACCATAGCTATGCAGATGATACTCAAATATATATGGCTCTCGAACTGTACGACAACAGCTCGATAGACTCACTGTGTCACTGCACAGAGCACATAAATACCTGGATGAACCAAAATTGTCTACAATTAAACCAAGATAAACAGAGATTATTGTGTTTGGCAACAAAAATAAAAGAACTAGTATTAGTAAAGAGCTAGATTCTCAGGCCCTAAAACGAGGGACCAAGTGTGTAATCTTGGTGTTCTGTAAGACTCAGACCTCACGTTCAATAGTCATATCAAAGCGGTTATCAAAACACAATTACAAAAAAATATAGCCAGAATCAAGGGCTTGGTGTCCCAAAAAGACCTAGGGAAGCTCATCCATGCTTTTATCTCTTGTAGGGTTGACTACTGTAATGGCCTCTTAACTGGACACCCCAAAAAGGGGTGAGCTCCTAAAACAGCTGCAGCTCATACAGAATGCTGCTGCGTGAATGTGAACCAGGATCAAGAGAGCAGAGCACATCACACCGGTTCTTAAATCTTTGCACTGGCTTCCAGTCAGCGGTAAAAAATCAGCCCCAAATACATTTCTGATATGTTTGAAGAGTGTAAACCGAGCAGGGCTCTTAGATCCATGAACTCAGGTCAGCTAGTAGAGGCCAGATTACAAACTAAAATGCGTTTAAGCTGCATTTAGCAGTTATGTTGCACATAACTGGAAAAAACTACCAGAAGATCTTAGACGTGCCCCAAATGTATCAATTTTTAAAACCAGGTTAAAAACACTTTTCTTTTCACACACCTATGACTGCGCGCTTATTAAACTTAACCACACTGTTTAGTGATCCAGCTTTTATAGCTTCCTCATGGAACGTACTACAGAATCTACCAGTTATGTTTTTATTTTGTTTTTATTCTATTTTCTTATTCAATGTGATATTTTATTGTTGTTTATTGTTTTTATTGTAGTATTTGTTTTTATTCTATTGCATTTTAAAATTCCTCTTTTTCTTTGTAAAGTGAATAAAATTGCGCTACATAAATAGACTTGCTTGCTTGCTAATAGAAACAGGTGACTAATAATGAATTGGACACAAGCTATATTCAAGACACAAACTAGAAAAGAGAAGGCAGGAACAGGAAAACAGAGGTGGCTAGGCGTGAACAAAAAAAACAGGCAGGACTAGGTACAGGAACCTCACAGTATACATTAGACTGCATGGCAGATTTATTTTTCATTGCTGCGTCATGAGTTTGATCGCACATTTAAATCCCTGCACTGCATAAAAGATGATTCCTAGGAGAATCGCTTGCATGGCTGTCCAGTGTTGACTGTTGTCTATAGGCTCAATCTCTGGGCAGGACAAGAAAGAGATAAGAGGGGCAGAGAATAATTATAGAATATAACAGCCCAAACTGTGTGTGCGTGTGTGCGTGCGTGTGTGCGTGCGTGCGTGTTGCCTTTGCATCATGGCCTCCTGTGGTAGTCAGTCTCACTGTTGTTCAGCCTTGACCTAAACTTTAGAGCAGTGTTTTTCAGCTCTGCTCCTGGAGGCACACTGCCCTACATGTTTTAGATCTTTCCCTGCTCTATCACACCTGATTCAAATGATCAGCTCATTATCAAGTCCTTGATGAGCTACATCAGTTATGGGAGGGCAGAGAGAGATCTAAAACATGCAGGGTGGTGTGCCTCCAGGAGCAGGGTTGAAAAACACTGCTTTAGAGGAAATGAGAAGGCCAGTTTCACAGGAAACAGTGTGTTTTGCTTATTGATCTGTTATGGTATGCATTGTTTCACTGAGAGTAGCAAGATAAGAGGGGCAGATGTAATAGTACTGTATGCAAACTGTGGTGAGGTGCGAGGGTAGCGAGTGCGTAATGCAGAGGCATTGCCCCTGTGGGTGGTACCCGGACGTGAGTCTGACCGCAACCCCCAGCCTGGACATGAAGGCTTTCCACACTCGAGACCTGAACTGGGGGCCGCAGTCGGAGACAATGTCCTCTGGATCATCTTCGAAAATCGGTCCACCACCACGGCGATGGTGTTGTTCCCCTCTGACCATGGCAGACCAGGGTCGCTGAGGTACTGGTAAGCACTTCCAGGGTCCGGGTGATGCCTGGGTGTCCGGTCACTGGTGTGGTGTGTGCCCAGGTCACCAACTGGCCCTGCACCCTCCAGGGCACGTAGGTCTTGTCTGGGGGCATGTTGGTGGTGCGGGGTCCCCTCTCCCCGCCCACTGGATGTCCGTGTCAATGTCCTAGGAGACGGGACCCACAATCCAGGAGGGGTGCAGGATGGGCATATCCCTAGGCAGTTCTGCCTCCTGGCTTGCCGGGAGTTGAGGCGCCGCCATGATGTGGTCGAGGTTCCGGTGGTCTGTCAGGACTATGAACGGCTCCTGGACACCCTCAAGCTAGTGTCTCTACTCCTCCAGTGCCAACTTCACCGCCAGTAGCTCACAGTCACCCACGTTGTAGTTCCTCTCTGCAGCAGTCAGTTTCCTGGAGAAGTACGCACAGGGGTGGAGCCTGGGAGGAGTCCTGTGCTGCTGGGAGAGGACCGCCCCCACCCAACCTCGGACGCGTCTACCTTGACCGTGAAGGGCTTGAGCCGGTCCGGATGGTGCAGCAGGGGAGCGGTGGTGAATCTGCCCTTCAGGTCGAGGAAGGCCTTCTCTGCCACCAGGGTCCAGTGGAGGCGCTGTGGTTGGCCTTTCAGCAGCGACGTGAGTGGCACCACGATGGTGCTGAATCCCCTGATCCGGCAAATCCGGTGAAGGCCTGTAGTTCCTTGATGGTCTTTGGGACTGGCCATAACCTCACTGCCTCCACCTTCAGCTCCTCCATCTGGACGCCCTCCAGAGCGATGCGGTACCCCAGGAAGTAGACGGTGGCCTAGTGGAATGAGAACTTTTCGCCTTTCATGTACAGCTTGTGGCCAAGTAGATGTTGTAGGACAGCACGGACGTGGGCCACATGCTCCGGATACGTTGGGGAGTACACCAGGATGTCGTCGATGTAAACTACCACCTACCTCCCCAACCTATCCCCAACCTTCCTCAACACCTCGTTGAGGAAGGACTGGAACACAGCAGGGACGTTGGCCAGCCCGTATGGCATGACCAAATACTCATAGTGGCCTGACGCCATGCTGATGGCTGTCTTCCACTTGTTTCCCTCCCAGATCCGCACCAGGTTGTAGGCGCTCTGGAGGTCGAGTTTAGTGAAGAAGTGCGCCCCCCTCAGCTGCTCGATGGCCGATGGAACAAGGGGCATTGTGTTCTTGATCTTGATTGTTGTTCATCCCCCGGTAGTCAATAGGGCCAAAGCCCTTCTTGATGAAGAAGAAGCTCGCTGAAGCAGGGGAGGTGGAGTGGCGGATGTGTCCCTACTCCAGCGTTTCCTTGATGTACGTCTCCATGGCTTTGTTTTCGGCCACTGAGAAGATATGTCTGGCTTCGGGGGGGCGTGGCTTCTGTAATGAGGTCTATGGCTGTCCATCGACGTAGCTCCACATGTGATGGTAGGGAAAGTCTTCCGGCACTCTGGGGACCATCCCAGGATCTTCCACTTGCTCCAGGCGATGTTGGTGGCTGTGTCTCTGGAGCTACGGAAGACCCAGGATGATGGGGTGTATGGACGACGTCATCACCATCAGTTCCAATCTCTTTCGATGGCAGCCGTTGATGGTGAGAGTGAGCGGGCGATTCACGTGGGTAATGGAACCTGACCCCATGGGACAGCCATCTAGAGCCTGGATGGGCATCGAGGACCTCAATCAGTGCAAAGGCAGCCCGAGAGCAGAGACCAGGGAATGGTCGATGAAGCTCCATGCAGCACCGGAGTCAATCAGGGCTATGGATGTATGAGTGGGAAAGCCACCAGACAACACCACCGAGCAACAGAAAGGGCTTGCTATGTTATGTAAACGCAAGGCACCTACTGTGCCAGCCTGTGCTGCCTGGCTACTCACCCCCTTCCTGTCCCGCACTTGGGCCGAGGCACACCCCTTCTGGAAGTGCCCCTTCTCACTGCAGAACAGGCACAGACCCCCCCGCTGACTCCGTCATTCTCTCTCTTCTGCGGTGAGCCTCATGATTCCCAGTTCCATAGGCCCAGGCTTCCAAAGAGGAAGTGAGATGGGCGCGGCACGCCAAATGGTCCCGGAGCTGCCTGTCAATGGCAATAGCCCAGGTGATGTAGACATCTAGCGGCAGTCCCCTGCAAAAAGCGATCCGCAGAGCCGGCTCAGCCACTGGACGCCGCCACTGTCCGGAATGACAGGGCATACTCCGAGGCCGTGCTCGTTACCTGCCTAAGGCCCATTAGGCACTCGCCCCCATCCCGCCCTTCTGCGGGATGGTCAAACACAGCTCGGAACTGAGTGATGAAACAGGGAAACAACCTCAATTCCCCAGACCCGCTGTCCTATAGTGCCGTTGCCCATTCGAGGGTGCACCCAGTTAAGAGGGTGATTATCGTGGTCACCTTCTCGTAATCTGTATAATGTTCATCCCCAAAATACAATTCACATTGGAGAAGGAAACCACGACAACCCTTCGAAATAACATCATATTTATCAGGCAAGGCTCTCCGGAGTTCTCTTACCTGGGCACGGCTAGACTCCACATGGTCAAAATCGGGAGGCGCAGCAACACAGTTGGCTCAATAGAGCTCTCCATTCCCGACCGTGTTGTCATGTGCGACATCATTGCGCCAAACAATGTTACCAATCCAGTGATCTGTCTCTCCATGACGCGGAGTCTATCCTCTAGCTCCGGCGCACAACCCGAGGATCCAGCCCCATCCCCGTGCCCACCCTGACTCATCCTGAACTAGGCAGTGCAGGGGAAACGAAAAGAAAAATCGCAAACATACAAAAAAAGTGCCTCTATGGTGACAGGTTATTCTGTGAGGTGCGAGGGTAGCGAGTGCGTAATGGCGAGGCAAAAAACAAAGTAACAAAACAACACAGACATGAAGGATAACGTTCTTCTCTTTATAGGAAAAACCACAGCATGACATGGTCACAAACTACATAGACACAATAACCCGTGAGGTGCGGGTGAAAACGAGAAACTTAAATAGACATCATAATTGCTAACTGAAAACAGGTGTGTGGGTGTGCGGTGTGCACTGCTGCCATCTGCTCCAGCCGGCGGTTAGAACACCTGTGAGGTGGAGCGCTGGAGAGGGAGAAAGCACGCAGCGCCATGTGGAGCAGCCGTCACCACTGTGTGTTTATACATATGTGTTAGCTTCTCTTCATGGCATCTTGTGGTAGTCAGTCACACTGTGGTTCATAGGGTCTGTCTAAATTGAGGAGGCGAGGAAATACAGTTAGGTCTGGAAATATTTGGACACTGACACAATTTTCATAATTTTGGCTCTGTACGCCACCACAATGGATTTGAAATGAAACAACCGATATGCAATTGAAGTGCAGACTTTCAGTTATAATTCAAGGGGTTGAACAAAAATATTGTGTGAAACGTTTTGAAATTGCAGCCATTTTCATACACATTCCCCTTATTTCAGGGGCTCAAATGTAATTGGACAAATTAACACAATCATAAATAAAATGTTCATTTTTAATACTTTGTCGAGAATCCTTTGCAGGCAATGACTGCTTGAAGTCTGGAACACATTGACATCAAAAAACGCAGGGTTTCCTCTTTTGTGATGCTTTTCCTGGCCTTTACTGCAGCTGTCTTCAGTTGTTGTTTGTTTATGGGTCTTTCTGCCTTAAGTTTTTTCTTCAGCAAGTGAAATTCATGTTTGATTGGGTTGAGATCAGGCGATTGATTCAGCCATTGGATATTCCACTTCTTTGTCTTAAAAAACTCCAGGGTTGCTTTGGCAGTATGTTTTGGGTAATTGTCCCTCTGTAAAGTGAAGCGCCATCCAATCAACTTCACTTACACTTCAGAATTCATCCAGTCTGCCACATCATCAATAAACACTAGTGACCCAGTGCCACTGGAAGCTATGCATGCCCATGCCATCATACTGCCTCCACTGTGTGCCTCCTCTGTATGCTTCAGATCATGAGCCGTTCCAAGCCGTCTCCATACTTTTTTCTTCACATTCTGGTACAGGTTGATGTTCTCATCTCAGGTCTCATCTGTCCAAAGAATGCTGTTCCAGAACTGGGCTGGCTTTTTTAGAAGTTTTTTGGCAAAATCTAATCTGGCATTTACTTGAGTCTTTTGAATGGTTTGTACCTTGTGGTGAACCCTCTGTATTTGCTCTCGTGAAGTATTCTCTTTATAATAGACTTGGATAATGATATGCCTACCTCCTGGAGAGTGTTCTTCACTTGGCTGGATTTTGTGAAGGGGATTTTCTTTACCATGGAAAGGATCCTACGATCATTCACCACTGTTGTCTTCTGTGGACGTCCATGCCTTTTTGTGTTGCAGAGCTCAACTGTGCATTCTTTTTTTCTCAAAATGTACCAAACTGTTGATTTGGCCAAATGTTCCTGCAATCTCTGATGGATTTTTTTGCAGCCTAAGAATGGCCTGTTTCATTTGCATTGAGAGCTTCTTTGACCGCATGTTGTGAGTTCAATCAATCAATCAATCAGTTTTATTTATAAAGCCCTTTTTACATCAGCAGTTGTTACAAAGTGCTTTTACAAAACACCCGGCCTTAAACCCCAAGGAGCAAACAATAGTAGTGTTGAATTTCAGTGGCTAGGAAAAACTCCCTAAGAACGCTGAAATTTAGGAAGAAACCTAGAGAGGAACCAGGCTCAGAGGGGTGACCAGTCCTCTTCTGGCTGTGCCGGGTGAACATATTAAGAGTATAAATTGTAATAATTAATAAATGCATCTGGGCTGAGTCCAGGGGTCAGCATAGTGGCAGCTGAAATTGTCAGGTATAATCTTGATCTGCAACACAACCAGGAGGACTTTGGACAGAGACAGCAACGTGTCTTTCAAGCCTGGTACTCCGGAGGTGTGGGCCAAGACCTCATGTCCTTTCACAGCAACAGCTTCCAAATGCGAATGCCACAACTGGAATCAACTTCAGACCTTTTACCTGGTTAACTGATGAAGAAATAATGAAGGAATATCCATGAAACAGCTTTTGAGTCAAATGAGCAATTACTTTTGGTCCTTTGAAAAAGAGGGGGCTACATATTAAAGAGCTGTAATTCCTAAACCCTTCCTCCAATTTGGATGTGAATACTCTCAAATTAAAGCTGAGAGACTGCAGTTTCAGCCCATTCATTATTTAACTGTAACTTGAATATATTGTTTTGTTATTTTGAATATACAAAATAACAAAACATGTGTCAGAGTCCAATTATTTCCAGACCTAACTGTAGATGAGAAAAGGCAGAAGTCATAGGGTATAACCTCCTTGTATCTATATATAGGTGTTAGCTTCTCTTCATGTTCTCTTATACAGTAGTATTCAGTGTTGACACCTGCTGTTTTCAACAAGTTATTATTAACCATTAAAGGCCAGACATTTTACTATATTACTAATAGGCTGTCAACTGATTGAATTGTGTAATGGGTAAACAAAACTAAGACATGTTACACAAGTACACAAATTACATTATTTTGGAGATTATTTTAACTTGTCTTTGTTCTCTATAATGGTGTGAGTTGATACACAGCAACAGACAACGTTAAGCTAACATTGATGTCATGGCAATGACAATTCATATAACAGACACCAGTGTCGCTTTAACACATTAGAGAACGCGAATCTCTAATATCATTACTAGGCTAGCTATGTTAAAAACTGCAAAACCTACCACTGGTTTCTATATCATTGGCTGGAGAATTCACGTCCATCCACTCAACGTCTACAACTTGTCCCAAGTGGAACTCGATTGAAAATTTGCTTTACTGTATCATCTTAAACCCGGCCTAAAATGTCGCTAGGCCTGGGGAATACCAATAGGATTTTTGTTGCAAAGAGGTGGGAAAAACGTTAACATAATCAAATTCATTGCTTGGACTAAAGTCTCAAAACCCGTTTACATAGGCTGAGTCTCAAATCACATACTACATACTATGTACTATAAGTATGTACATTGCGGATGATAGTAAAATACGTACTGTTTAGTACATAGTAAGCTAGTATGCCAGTATTGGGACCGATGGGGACAGACTATCTCGTCATAAAATTGTGTCTCAACATTAGATTTTGTCACACATTAACATCATGCCAAGTTTCAGTATTTAGCTAGACACCATTAAGCATTGTGTTAAACAGACTAACGTTTCTTATGAAGTTTACTTCCACTACAAATAGCATTTATGATTTGTATGGCTTTTGCCACTGGTCCAGGCCCGGCGCCATGAGGGTGCAAGAGGGAGCTTAGCCCCCTCGGTTGAATTTTCTGCCCCCCAGTTTAAGTTTTAAATACTCTATAGAAAAATATCCAAAAAAAGATTTGCCCCCTCGCCATTTTTTTCTGCCCCGTCAGTCACTTCGTCCTGGCGCCTGGCCTGCAATGGCCATTTTAAACGCTTATAGTAATAGTAATACTGGTATCTTACTACTTACTACTTACTAAGAATTGAGCAGTTGCTAGCGAGACTGAAGACAAACTTTACACTGCCAAAGCTATTGAATTTCATCGCACAACAGCGTTCGTTTTTCCTTCATACGTGAATGACATTGATTTAATAACTATCAATATAGGTGACGATAACTGAATTTTTCGTCAAGTGAAAAGATGAGAGAATCATGGAAAGCCCTCCTCTTTTACTGCTTGCAAGGGGTTGTGGTCAATATTACCCCAAAAAGCATGCACGGATGCGTACATCGAAAATCCACCAGAAATTGTAGACCATGCAGGAACTTTTGGCATACTATTTTCAGCGTACAATGGTTTGAGACATACTAATCTTCTTGCATACTAATCTGGAATACTATATAGTATGCAAGTATGCGATTTGAGATTCAGCCCCAGACAAATGCATTGCATGGGAGGGGCTTATACATGTGCTCATGAGAATAATGCCTTCAGTGAAACAGCAGCTAGCTAAGTGAAGATGGCAGCAAAATCACTAAATAAACCCCATCGAAATCTGTGGAAGTTTGTCGTATTTCGGGTGAACCATATCAATCTTTAGAAACAAACATAACCTTTTCCTAGGCAAATTGTTGTTATTGCAACCGGACTACACACTCACGTTAGAAGATATAATAGGACTGGTAATGCTGAATGATGGGTTTTCTAAAGTGGTATGTCACTCCTGTCACAATCTTCTGCTATAATATAAAAGTGTGGATGAGGTAAAAAGAATTAGCGCTTTTGTGAGCGGAAAAAGCTGATTCTAAACTGAACGAAAAGAGATGGCACTGCAGTCTCTATCCCCAGATGTACTAAAAGATTTTCACCTAACAAACTTTCTTGTCCTCCATCTTGTTTTGACCTGCGTATGCTGCTGTGATTCCTTTTGCGTTCAGAACACAAACCTGATCCTCAATTACAGAAATCAGAAGAGCGACCACTAGTATAATTGACCTGGACAATTTCAATTTCATTAAACCTCAGACTGTCGGCCATGCTTGATAAATTAAACTTTTACTATAGCCTGTAGGAAGGCACGCCAAAATATATTTTTTTCAGAACAGCATTTAAGCAAGAGAACAATATCCTCCGGGATTAAAAAAGTATTCTGAATTTGAAAGTTGTAATGGCTTTATTGACTCAATTTTATGAATAGAGCACAGTTCTTCCAAAACAGAATTAAGTTGTTCCTCCATCTTTGCTTCTTTTCTGAAATGTTGCAACCTAGGTAGGAACTAAAAACCTTCAGGAATTTTTTCTACCCAGTTCAAAGAAATAATGAAACTACACTAAGGCTGCCTTCAACAAGACTGTGAGTGGAGGTTTATTTGTAAACCTAACATCCAATAGAAATCTTGCCACTAAGAATCAACATTTCCTAAGAGGCCAGACGAGATTTGAGGTGCGGCCTCGTAAGACTAGTTTTACTTATACAATAATCTAATTATTGAATCTAATTATTGGTCGTCCTGCCACTTTATTAACACCCATTTGTCTGTGGATTAAACTTGGAGAAATCATTATGGGTTGTAATATCTGAGATGTTTGAGAGTCATTTTGCTGTGTAATGCAAAATTACACAGCAGTAATGGTAAACATAATGGTTTACCATATGTTAGCTACTGTACTGTTATGTAGATAGCTAGCAAACTTTAGTAACATTAGTAGCTAGCTAGATACTACAGCAGCCACTACTTGGCCAAGGTTAGATTGCTACATATTCAAGACAAGTACATACACCAGTTAACAAATAAATTAAACAAAAGGTATAATTACTGGACTGTCTGGACATAGTTTTGATGTACAATACTTTATCATTATAGCCGTAAAAGAAAATAATTTAAAGCTAAAGATAGGTACGTGACGTTACCCACTTGAGATACCTGCATGACCGTTGGAAAAATACACATCCCCAGTCTTGTTCGTTCTCGTCAAGTCAAATGTTTAGTAAAACCCACTTACACGCGAGCAACACGAAGCAACACCTGCATGCAGGCCAGTCAGCTGTTCGGTAGATAGGCTCGCTGTAATGAGAGAATACTGCAGATAGAGCGGTGGGATAAGATAGAGCTGAGGCAACATAATTCTCCCAGAGCTTAATTTATTTATTGTATTTCACCAACATAAAATAACATGACAAAACAGTCATGGTAATGTGCCTAATTAAAATAGGGTAACATCATTTTTTTGATGGTTTTCATATTTTTGTTATAACAAATTTATTTCTGTGATATATGATGTTTCAAAGCCTTTTCTAAATGTAACATGTTCTTGTTTCAAATTCTGAGTGAGTCAATAAAAAATACTAACCCAGACACTATTGTTCATGGGCTACTTAGAGTCATTGAAGTCCACCTGCATAATACAGTATTACGTAATATTACATGACTAGCATATGACAGGTATTCACAGGAATTCAAATATTCACATATCCTGCAGGAATATCAACACCATTAAGATTTTAGTCCTGCAGGGATTCCCATTTCCTGCTAGTATATTAAAGTAATATAAGTTGCTGTCCTGCAGGGATTCCATGGTTTTAAATCCTGCGGGATTTGGTCCGGCATGATTTCTGCATGAATTGTCATGGTTGTGCAGGATTCTCTAAATTTATGCTGGATAAGTCATACACAAGCAGGCGTATCAGGGAGATTTCCTGCAGGATTTTGGCAATCTTTCAGGATTCCTTCACAATTCCCTCACAACAGATGAAATTCCTACTGGATCCCGGTGTGACTTTTGTAAGGGAAGACCTGTCACCCATTGAATATAGTTGGCGCATTATGAAGCAAAAATACAACAAAGGAGACCCCAAACTCCTCAGTCTCTCCTCAGTTCCCAAACACTTACAGAGTACTGTTAAAAGAAGAGGTGATGCAACGCAGTGGTAAACATGCCGCTGTCCCAACTTTTTAAAAACGTGTTGCTGGCATCAAATTCAAAATTGGCATGTATTTTTCCAAAAACAATAACATTTCTCAGTTTCAAAATTTGATATGTTGTCTTTGTACAATAGGGATACATGATTTGCACATCATTGCATTCTATTTTTATTTGCATTTTACACAGCTTCACAACATTTTTAGAAACAGAGTTGTAGTTAAACTAATGATTTGTCTCTGAAGCTAAGCACAGTTGGCCCTGGTCAGTCCCTAGATGGGATCGTGGCTGCTGGAAGTTGTGATGGAAGAGCCAGTAGGGGTCCTCTGGTCTTAAGATCAAATCCCAATGCCACCGGGCAGTGAAGAGGACAATGCTCTGTGTAGGATTCTATATTTTGGGTGGGACTGTCATGTTCAGTAGATGGCAGGACACAGGCGCTGAGGTCTCAAACTAACTGACTTTGATAGGCACACTCATGAACATAGAACTACTACAGGAATATCAACAGTGACAGCAACAATGACCAACAAGAAACACTGGGGCAGAAGGAAATTACATAGGGACCAAACAAGGGGTTAACGAGACACAGGTGAAAGCAATACACTAACGCGAACTAAACAGAACATTCGAAACAGGCAAACTAGAAGTAAAACATAATGACCGGTATGACACAGGCCATAGCCGGCAGTTAGAGTACCCCCCACTCAAGGTGCTGCTCCAGCCGCAAGACAAGAACAGTGGCAGCGACTCAGGCTCCTCCTGAAGGCCCCATAGCCCCCCCCCCCAAAAAAAAAAAGAGCAGGTGGAGGCTCCGCCTCGGGATGGGATCCGGGTGCATGTGGAGGCTCCACCTCGGGACGGGGACGGGAGCAGGGTCTGCCTCAGGACGGGAACCAGGAACGGGAGCAGGTGGAGGCTTCCCCTCTGGACGGGGATCGGGGGTTGGAGCGGTCGGAGGCTCTGCCTTGGTGTGGGAACCGGGAATGGGAGCAGGACCAGGATCTGGCGGAGGAGGATCAGGAGTCAGAAGGGGATCAGGAGCCAGAGCCGGTGGAGGAGGATCAGGAGGGGCAAAAGGAACGGGAGCAAGAGGAGGCCACGGCCCCGCCTCGGGAGCAGGAAGAGGCGGCGGCCCTGCCAGAGATGCAGAATGAGGAGGCGGCGGCCCCACCTTGGTAGCAGGAAGATGCGGCAGAGGCTCACCATCGAACCACTCCAGTGGCAGTGACTCAGGCTCACTCTGAAGGCCCCATAGCCCCTCAAAAGGAGTTACCTGGGTTGGCCTCCAGGCGGCAGCAGGCCATGGTGCAGGGACTGAGGCAGCCCGGGCAGGGACTGCGGTGTCAACTGGCCGGGCAGGACTCTGGGTGGTCGACGAGCTAGGCCTGGCAGGACACTGGGCGGTTCGCTGGCGTTGCCGCCATGGTCGCTGGGCTGGGTCCGGGGTTGGCCACAGGGTTGGCCAGCACTCTAGTGGATGGTGGTACAGAGATGGCACCAGGGCTGACCAGCCCCCAGCGGGTGACGGTAGGGGTCCTCCTCTGAGTCATAATCTGGCCATCCGAGGAGTTCCCCTACTGTCCACCTCTGCTGTGTCCTTTGTATTGGGTTGGTGATTCTGTCACATTCAGTAGAAGGCAGGACACAGGTGCCGAGGTCTCAAACAAACAGTCTTAAATAGGCACACTCATGAACATGGAACGTCTACAGGAACATCAACAATGACCAACAAGAAACACTGGGGCAGGAAGAACTTACATAGGGACCAAACAAGGGGTTAATGAGACACAGGTGAAAGCAGTACACTAAATAGAACTAAACTGAACATCGAAACTGGCAAGCTAGAACTAAAACACACAGAACATAGAAACGGAACGACCAGCATGGCACAGTCCATGGCTGGCCGTTACAGGAATATTAAATGGGTGTCCTCATTCTGTGGTTACTGAAAATCCCATGGTAGTTTTTGTAGAGGTGTTAACATTTTACTAGCACTTATCCACCAACCCCCACTGGTACTATAATTGTAATACATTTAGCTGACACTCTTATCCAGAGCGACTTACATACATTATTGATTGCATAATACTACTATGAATGCAATCAATAATGTATGTATGTCACTCTGTATAAAATGTATGTATGCAATCAATAATGAATAGGTATGAAAAAAAGAGACAGTTATCAAAATGATTGTCACCCTGGTCTCACTTTTTTGTCAGAGCATCAGGCAGTGATGAAAAATGAGCAGCAATAACTTGGTGACGGTGCAGAGTTGCTAATAAAAAACAATTCATATAAGCTGCCTGGATATGGTATGTACTGTAACCCTAAAGCAATAAAGGCCCATGATATACTGTATTTCCCACATTCAGATGTACTCATGGATACCATGTTTGTCTCTTTGTGCAGGTTGAAAGAAGGTGATATCTTTTGTTAGCACAATTGCTAACAAGAATTAGGTATTGGTCCAAAATAATAGGTCAAACCTCTTTCATACTGGATGCAGATAAACAAATGGTATCCACCAGGGATTTTTCTAGGAATTAAAGACATTAGGGGCTTAGTCTATAGTCAGTAGGATGATACGGAGGCAGCCTTGCCTTAAAAAAGCAAAGAGGAATTTCAACAGATAAGTGACAATGTTAGAAAATGTATGTCCAGTTTATGGATTTTGGCTTTGGCTATGGATCTTGCCTAACTGTTCTGCTTCTTATCACACTAATCTTTCAACCAGGAAATGTACACCGGCACACACGCACTGGATTTAGGTGCCCTACTTTACCATAAGGAGTTGATAAAGAGAAAAGGCAGTCATGTCCAACATCCACCCTTCTAGCCTCAAGGAGACAGTTGTTCTCTGAGGCAGTAACTAGGCAGATGTATACTTCCATTTTGGAAAAGATCAGACCAACATTCTGCCTCCTGGATGACAAAATGTTTAGTTGAAGAGACATGTTGAAGTTTGTTTAGCCCCTTTTCATCTGTGATTGGTCTACGAGATTGGTGACAAAATTTCATACCCCTCTGGTCTGGGACTTAGTCAGAATGGATTCAACATGAAAACACTTGGCCATATTGCATATGAAAACATTGGCCATATTGGAGATACTGTTGGCAAGACAGTTACAGCAGTTGGCATGTTAGGCAAGGGAGCACGCAAGCCATCATGTCGCCTACAGCAGAGGTCGAAATAGGTTGTTGTATTTTGCTATTTTAGTCAGTGACAAGAGTAGGCATGTTTGCTAATATTATTCAGTGGCAACACTCATCTCCCTCCCTCCTTTGTCCCTCCTTTGCTCCTCAAATTCATTGATACTTTTTAAAAGATTGAATATATACACTAAACAACCCTCCCCATCTGTCATTGTTTGAAGGCACAAACAATAGTCATTGGAGAAACACCTGATTTTGGTTTTCTGCAAAGCAATACTACCTGTAGGACAGAGAAAGCTTCAAAACAGTCTACTCCACTGGCGCCTTTGAAAACTTTTCCTCAACTGCCACCTTTAGCATCATCTTCACTGGCTTGCTACACAAAAATTCACAAAGCAAAGAGGCAGAGATGTGTGATGAAAAAAGAGAAAACACTAATTGCTCATGGAAATCGCTCTGAATGACAATGTCCACAAAATGTCTAAGATGCAATCAAAAAAATTCAAATTACTGTCTTGTCATCCTATCTACAGGGTCCTGACATGTGGGAGGAATTCATTTGAATCACCAGCTGCATGAGTTACTACTGTATATAAAAGTACACAGATCAAACATCTGGAACCACAGATGTTTCCTAAATTACTGAGTTTTCCTTTTGTTGTTGAGGTACCATAGGAGTCAGACATTTTTTTCCCCCATGGACATTTTTGCGTCTGTACAATTTAGAAATATATGTATCCATACTGACACTTTAATCGTATTACCAGTGTTCTTTAAAAAGTTTAGAATAAAGGTTGTCTGTATGTTGAAAAGCGTCGTTGGCAATTCTTCGTTTTTAATATAAGGACTATTCTACTTTGTGGGGAAGTTCAATCTAAATGAATACACTCTAAGAAAATAGTGTCAAGCATTGTTTCATAAACAAGAAAAAAACGTTATTGTATTTTGGTTGGTCAGTGAAACTTACTTTGATTTACATGGTGAAGAGGAGCTGAATCCTCTTCACCATCCTTGCCTTTATGTTGCTTAATGTTCCTCTCTGATTTTCTGACAACAGGAGAGGAGATGCTGTAGGTCTATAGTATATGCTCTCATTTTCATGGAGACTGACACCTCTGAGAGGTAAGAAGATAACTTAAGAGAAAATAAAGCATTTTGTCAAAACAATTAGCATTTTCCCTGACAGCATTTTCCCTAACAATTAGCCCTGACATCCAAAAGAACTTGTTTAATGTCGAAAGCTTATTAACATTTTTGGGGCCAGTACTCAGCTCTGGTGACTACTGGCAATTCATTAGTCAGGCAGAGTGGAAATAGGAACAGAAATGCTGTAATGCATGCAGTAAAGAGGTTAATGGAACTCGACCTAAACAATGGAAACGTAATTGAAACGCACAGCAAACAGATTACTTATCTCCTCATTGCTCCCCCGGTAAATTAGCTTACATTTAAACTAGTATTTGTGTGTGCATTTTTTCACCTTATATATTGAAGCAAATTCTGAGTATGATGCTTTTATGGATGTCAACCCGAGTATGTAATGTCATCTCAACCAATCTACACCGATCAGCCATAACATTATGACCACCTGCCTAATATTGTGTAGGTCCCCCTTTTGCCGCTAAAACGTCTCTGATCCGTCGAGGATGGACTTCACTAGACCTCTGAAGGTGTGCTGTCGTATCTAGCACCAAAGCATTAGCAGCAGATCATTTAAGTCCTGTAAGTTGCGAGGTGGGGCCTCCATGGATCGGACTTGTTTGTCCAGCACATCCCACAGATGCTCGATTGGATTGAGATCTGGGGAATTTGGAGGCCAAGTCAACACGTTGAACTCAATGTTGTGTTCCTCAAACCATTCTTGAACCATTTTTGCTTTGTGGCAGGGTGCATTATCCTGCTGTAAGAGGCCAATGGTAGGTGGTACATGTCAAAGTAACATCCACATGAATGGCAGGACCCAAGGCTTCCCAGTAGAACATTGCCCAAAGCATCACACTTTCTCCAGCGGCTTGCCTCCTTCCCATACTGCATCCTGGTGCCATGTGTTCTCCAGGAAAGTGACGCACACGCTCCCGGTCATCCACGTGATGTAAAAGGAAATGCAATTCATCAGACCAGGCCACCTTCTTCCATTGCTCCGTGGTCCAGTTTTGATGCTCACATGCCCATTGTAGGCGCTTTAGGGAGTGGACATGGGTCAGCATGGGCACCCTGATTGTTCTGCGGCTATGTAGCCCCATACGCAACAAATTGCGACGCACTGTGTTCTGACACCTTTCTATCAGTACAAGCATTAACTTTTTCAGCAATTTGAGCTGCAATTGCTCGTCTGTTGGATCGGACCACACGGGCCAGCCTTTGCTCCCCACGTGCATCAATGAGCCTTGGCCGCCCATGACCCTGTCGCCGGTTTACTGCTTTTCCTTCCTTGGACCATTTTTGATAGGTACTGACCACTGTAGACCGGGAACACTCCACAAGGGCTGCAGTTTTGGAGATGCTCTGACCAAGTCTAGCCATTACAAGTTGGCCCTTGTCAAAGTCGCTCAGATCCTTATGCTTGCCTATTTTTCCTGCTTCTAATACATCAGCTTTGAGGACAGAATGTTCACTTGCTGCCTAATATATCCCACCCACTGACAGGTGCCATGATAACGAGATTATCAGTGTTATTTACTTCACCTGTCAGTGGTCATAATGTTATGGCTGATCGGTGTACTTCATTACAGCTAAAAACATCTTTCGCTACCACTACCGCTTCCAATATGGCATTCTTCCAATAAATGCGAAGGGAACTTAGCAGTCACATCTGAACTTTAAATCAATGTTATGCAGCCAAATGTATCAAAATTGAAGTTGAGTAACCATATTAGGGGCTTGTAGAATGAATAAATTATGGTGTAAGTTATTTACTGCATGTACCTACATGCAGCTTATATCAACATGGTTGGACAAGCTGCATTTCCCAGAAAAGCATAAGCATTTGGTGTTTTAAAACTGAGGAGGATTTTCTGTTTTAAAAGTGAAGATCTTAGAAGGGATAATGTGAGCCTATAGGTAAGCCAACATATTCTTGCAATTCATTATTGTTGACTGTGGGAATCCATTTATACATGACAGAAAAGAACATCCTTTCATATTTTCCTTCCACAATAAATACATTTTCTGACTACCAAAGTCCCACCCACAGTGATAGATTCATGAGTTTCTGAACCCCTACCAACACTGTGACTCACAAACATCCTCCTAACTCTCCTGAGAATCTCACCCACAGTTATTTACTGACAGGCCAATTTGTTAAGAGCAGCGCTTAAATTGGCGCCAGTATTGTTTACAGAATAACTCCACAATACTAATTTTGTATTGTACAGGAACTGAAACAGGTGCTCGTACTCGGTGACATTGAGCTCCTGTCAAAGTCAAGCACACGATGAAAATAACATGTCTAATGCAATTGTTTTATCCACCAGTTTAATAGGTACACTGAACTGATCCATGCCCCCAGGAATGCATGCAGTTCTGGAGCCAAACCATATCTAGATGTGTATACCTAATAAACACTCCAATGAGTGCACATCCCAAAATAAACTACAAAAGCCCTATTGATTTGTCATTTTCAACTTTGTATTTTCAGTTTCAGCATGTACCTCCATATTAGTTTGGGCATACCAGTCAAAAGCTTTCGAACGTTCTTATTTTTCCAGTTTTTATCGAAACCAGTTCAAGTCCAGTGAATGACCCTAAATGGTACAAAGGTATGAGTTAAACTGCCAGAGGTAAAAAAAAATTACCCAAAAGTTACCAAAAACAAAAGATTAATGTACATTTCATTTCAGAGTTATAAAAAAATGTATTTTTCAGGGAACAAGCAATGGGTTAACAATTTGGAGCTGTTCTGCAGCAATGAAAAAAAATTAAGCCTTGAGGGTTGATGCTAAAAATTCCTACAGCTGTCACAACTTTTATTGATAACTTACAAACCACTGTCTGTATAAAAGCAGTGTTGGAACAGACTGTGTTTCTACAACATGTTAAGTATTCTTTGGACAATATTGTACTGCAAGAAGTAGTTCATTGCTATTATAATGGCGTAAAAAAGGGCCAATTAACAAAGGAAGACATGTTGACTATTACAACCCTTAAAAGTGTAGTTCATTCCTTTAGAGAAATTGTAAAGAAAGCCAAGGTGTCAGTGAGCACAGTTTCCTACACCATCAAAAGGCACATTAGAAACTGGAGGAAACTCTGACACGAAGAGGTCTGGCAGACCCAAAGCCACAACAGAACCAGATGACAAGTTTCTGAGAGTCAACAGCTTGCTTGATAGGCAGCTAGTTTGCACCTAGTTAGTCAGGGGTTCATCCTACAGCTAGATAATGACCCAAAACATACCTCCAGGCTATGCCTTAGAAGAAAAACAAGATGGTAGGCTTCAAATCATGGTATGACCAGCACAGTCTCCAGACTAAAACCCCTTCGAGCTGGTTTGGGATGAACTGGGCAGAAGGGAGAAAGAAAAGCAACCTACAAGAACTCATGTGTGGGAACTTTTGCAATATTTTATTTCCATTGTAATAAGAATAACAGTGTGTTTGGCTGTTATGTCTGCAAAAATTATGGAGGACTAAATGTGCCATAATATGAAATAAATAAATAATTAAATACTTAAATAATTAAATATATAAATAAACACACATTGTATTTGCATTGTGTAAACTTACGCATCGTCCAAATGCAATGGGGCAGGACCTAACTCATTTGATGGAGCTGTCCTCATTGGACTGCAGTATTTTATGCTTGGAACACTGTGATTGGACATTTGAAAGCCAACCATCAGATGAGCGCTGTCAATCAAGTAGCACACAAACGAGTTTTAAAGTTTCCTTGTCCATTATGGATACATAATTGGGTCGCTTTGAGAACTATTTAACCAGAGAATTTATGTCATCATTAGCTTGTGGCCTATTTTCAGTAACTTTCATTGCGACAACCGCTTAATCAGGTGGCGGACCAGAGAAGTGTGTGTGTGTCTTGGTTGTGCCAGGCTGCCAGTACCGCTCTGTAGACGTAAGCCTTTACAAGTTATGTCTTAAAGCCGTTTGAAAATGTCCAAAAAATTCAGAATTCACCGTAGCAATGTTTTTTAGTTGCCAATAAAATACACAGTCACAAGATGTTAAACAGAGCTAGTGATTTGAACCAGTTTGCGCAGGCTGGACAAAACAAACACAACTCAAGTCGTGTTCTCCACTTCCCCGTTATAATCGAATTTAACATTCATAATAACACATTACTCCCAACACCCCCCCAAGAAATGAAATAGGCCTGAATGTAGCAGATATTCGCAATCTGTCATGCTGTATCCACAGCAGCCCCTGACGAGATACTGAAATCGTTTTTATATTTCTATTCTCCGCGAGAGGGGCTGAGGGTCTGCTGCATTTTATTTGCCATTTATGCAGGCAAAACAAGTGTTCAGGGTTGCCAAAACAAGTTTCGTGTGCAACTGAAATAATCGTAATTATCTATTGACAGGTTGCTACTGCTGGTCAGTGGTCAGTGTTGGAAGACAAGGCAAGCTGCCTAACTGATGGCTTAGAAAGCAAAAAGGAATTTTCATTGCTCATTCATTAAGCAGCTTGCCTTGTCCTGCCTTATTGAGTTTTTGAATGGGGGTCGAGAGTAACATCTCCGAGGACCTTGCAGTAGCGCCTGTACTTCTTCAGGAGGCGGAAGAAAGCCCATGTGTCTTCCAAGATCCTTGTGAACTTTTACCGCTGCACAATCGAGAGCATTCTGACTAACTGCACCACACTGTGGTTTGGTGGTTGCTCCGTAGCCGACCCTATGGCCCTGCAATGGGTGGTGAAAACATCCCAGCACATCACGGGTACCCAGCTTCCAGCCATTGCAGACCTCCAGCGTAAGCGATGTCTGTACAGGGCACACAGCATCATCAGGGACCCTTCACACCCATGCCACAAACTGTTTGCCCTCCTCTCATCAAACAGGCGGTACAGGTCTCTCCATTCTCGCACCAATAGGCTCAGGAACAGTTTCTTTCCATCTACTGTAACCCTGTGACCCATCACTAACCATACCCACCCTTTGCACTACGGGACTCTGTCACTGCCTTTAGTCTGATAAGTTTTCAGTTGTCTACAGGTACTGTACGTGCCATTTAATGCCATTCCTGTATTTCATTTGCACATCCTGACTTGCACCTTAAACTTGCCTTCAATGCACATTTAGAACTGCCACTGTACTTGAATTTTCAATTGTTACATACACATGTCTACCTCAGGAACCTCATTGCTCAACTATTTATCCCACTTATATACAAATCTGTATCAATAACTGAAAACCGGCCACATGCTTACAAAATATATTCTCTGGTTCAATCATTTTCAAAGTGGCCCAATATTGTGTCAATAATGACCAAGGCAACATTGAAACTCATTCGTGTGCCACTTGATTGATAAATCTCATCTCATAGTTTGCTCTCAAATGTCCAATCACTGTGTTTCAAGCATAAAACACACAGTCCAATGTGGACAGCTCTATCAAATGGGTTAGGTCCCACCCAGCCCATTGCATTTGACAAAGCACAACTTCACACCATCCAAATGTAATCTCTATTTCAATTGGACGATGAATAAGTTTACACAATGCAAATGCAATGTGTATTTATTTATGTATTTAATTATTAAGTATTTAATTATCTATAGATTTATTTATTTCCTATTATGGTACATTTAGTCCTTCATACATATATAACATTTCCTGCATTGAAATGGAGAAGTGGTGATCTTTATTGACTGCTCTAAGGTGCTTGTAGCCTGCGCGTGACAGCTGCTCCGCGTGATGCTGCGTGTTCTCTTCCTCTTCCTCGCTCCACCTCGCCGGTGTACTAACTGCCGACTGGAGCAGATGGTAGCAGCGCACCATTTTCACACCCGCACACCTGTTTTCAGTTAGCAATCATGATGTCTATTTAGATTTCTCATTTTCACCCGCACCTTACGAGTTATTTTGTCCATGTTACTAGTGATGGCCAAACAAGGCCTTGTTGAATCGATGAGGCTTTCCAGCACATTGCTTCGCTAAAAGGCTCGTTTCTCAATGCCTCGTCTAGACAGCGCTCACTGAGAGTACCTGCTGGTTCAAATCATTAATAGCAGGTCAAATAATGATTACTGCAATGACGTTGCATTGGCTCAACGGAAGCTTAAGTCATCCACTTCAAGGACTCACGTCAGTCGCATCACTCGCAATGCGAAGTCAATATAGTTAATATAACTATATCCTAAAATGTTTTTTTCTTACAAAAGCTTCTTCACACTTAATTTGTCACACTTATTTTTTCCTAAACGTTTGTTTTTATTTGCATATGTAATAGGTAAATACTGAATGTAAAAGTGCATGTTTAATCAGTGAGTAAAGAAATGAAGAGATTACATTTGTGTGTGCTTTTACATGTGTTTTGAACTGGCAACTGAGCTTTTGCAACTGGACAGTGAGGGAAGAACAGTGCTTATGTAACAGGGAAATATCTTATGAAATTTTATTGAGGAACACACATTTTTTTTTCTACAGGGGTCTATTACAAAAATATCACCAGTAACAATATCTCTATTCAGTCATCATACAACTTTCGCCCACTCTTGAAAATTAACAGCGTTTCACTTCCTTATAAACTCAAACTGGACTTGAGACCAAAAGCTATGGAGTTAGACATCTGCCAAAATGTTAACGCGTACATATTGTTGGGATTGTAAGAAAATCCATACGTAAATTGGAGTGACCATAAAAAAGTCATACGTAAAACATGAAACGTAAGCGTGAAATTAGATCTGTGAATGTACAAACATTCTGTTACGAAGACGGACTAATATTTTTTGCTTGTACAAATCTAGTTTTACAATTCTAAAATAAAACATCACAATCTGGAGTTTTGGCAGTTTCATCTCATCCTCCCAAAAAACGTGACCGAAACATTCCGGAATGAGTTCTAACATAACAAGCAAAGGCATTGTGAACAACAGGAAATCAAGGAAACTGGAAATAGGCAAGATTTCAATTTAATAGTCTCTTCTTTCTTCATGCATGCATAGTGAATGCTGATTTTCATGTGTGTAACTGCTCTTTGTTTGTGCATAAGTTTCATGCGTAATAACAGCGTTGCTTTATGGGTCTTCGATTTTTCTCCCTGGGTTGTTGCTGTAAAATTTGTTAAAATACTGAATACCTATAACTAAATGTTAAGCAATTACTACAGAAGTTCTAGGCCACATACAGCCATCATAAATAGAATGAACAGAACACAGCTATTAAATAGCACATGCCAGACTGTACTATTTAAAGAATATCTTTACCTAAATGACTTCATTACATTTTGCAGCACAGAAGGATATTCTATGCAAGGGTATACTGTGTCATTGTCATTTTCACACATGTATTTTTACTTAACGCCTAAATGCTTGATAGCCTACTGGTTTAATGTTGTTATGCAGCCTTAAAAACCAGCTATGGACTTTTATTTTGAACATGACATCCGGAATGGCAACGCTATGGTTGAACACTGGGCTAGCGGTCCAACTTATTGTTGCAAGCTTTACAGTTTTGAAGAGCTACGTTCGGGTCATATCTTTGCAGATGCCAGATTACTGACAAAAGTTTGTATGTAGAAAAACGATTTGTAAACAAATAAATGGAGACGTACAGTAAGAATTTAACGTGTGAAAAGTCTTAAAAGGGTGTTTGTACGTCCACAGATCTAATTTCACGCTTTCTTTTAATTATAATTTTATTAATTTTATGTTTTACGTCTGACATTTTTTACTATCATACCAATTTACGAATGTATTTTCTTACGATCCCAACAATACGTACGCTTAACCTTTTGGCAGATATCTAACTCTATAAAAAGCCAGTACATCAGGTTGTACAGCGCAAAAACAAAGCTTCATACATCATCTAAGGGGCATTTTCTTTTATCTGAAATGGGTACTGAAGCTTTGTTACAACCTGTCTCGCTAGAAAATCTCGAGGCGTGTATTGAAGCGTCGCTTCAAGCGTGCCATCACTACATGTTACTGTTGACCGTGAGTTGCCGTACCTTTTTCAAAAAAAGAGAAGAACATGATCATCCATGTCTGTGTTGTTTTGTTTTTTGCCGCTCCATCACCCTTGCAGCTCACACTGTGCTAGCGCAATGCTAAATCTTACACGCCCCATGCTCATAATTCATATAAACCCGGTGAAATTATGGGCTACTTGTGGTAATGTCTCGATGCAGAGGGAGAAGCCAGAAAAGCGGAGCACAAAAAAGTTCTCAATTTTGCCATTTTTATTATAGCACCATGCAGATCCACCGATTTTCAATTTATACATTTTTTTTGGAAAGAAACAAAAATGATAATTATCATTAACAGGTTAAAATTATGCACAGCTACAGTACCTTTTCAAACAGCATACTTCTACATATATTACTTAAACATCTTGAAGGCCGTACAATGTCCCACCTAAGACTTCTGCTCAAATCGCCTTTTCCTTCTATGGACTAGCCCAAATCGTTTTCACACAGGAGAGGCTCCAGTTACCATATCCACCTAGTAAACAGTCACAATACAGAATATACGTTTCAAACAATTTCCTTCTCACAATTTAAGTATTTTATGCAAATATTTTATGCAAATATTAAATACAACCCCTTGGGATGGTGTGTAAATTGTAAATAAAAACGGAATTCAAGGATGGGCAAATAATTTAAACCCTATATTCCATAGAAAATAGGTCAACGACAACGTATCAAATGTTGATATTTTATTGTTTCTTAAAAAATATATGGCCACTTTGAATTTGATGCCAGCAACACGCTGTGACGTCCTCCTCCGGCGTGGACCGGCTTCCGCGCTCCACCACACCTGAACGCACCCCACGCTCCACAGCTCATGAACGCACCCCAGTCATCAGATCCCAATCACCCTCATTCTGAGCACCTGTGTCCCCACCTGTATCTGGTTTATGTCCCTATTTAGTTCTGTTCAGTTCTCCCTAGCGTTTGTGAGGTAGTGTTTGTCACTCCGTCATTCATTACTGAGCCTTCTGTTTTTCGCTTTCGCCTAGTGCTGTTTCTATATTGATTCCCGTGTTTTGACCATCGCCTGCTTTGCTCCTCGACTCCGTCTCTAGCCTAGTGATTCTGCATTTGTTCGTGTCTCGTGATTTTGACCCTTGCCTGTACGACTGTCCTTCGCCTTACCCCACCGGGAGTTTTTCTCCCTAATAAACCACCTGCTCCGCAACTGGAACCCGTCTCTCTCTCTTCCCCTTACCCATTCATTACACGTGTCAAAAAAGTTGGGACAGAGGCAGCAGAAGACTGGAAAAGTTGTGTAATGCTAAAAAACTAAACTTGGTGGAATATCCCACAACTAATTACGTCAATTGACAACAGGTCAGTAACATGATTGGGTATTAAAAGATCATTCCAGAGCGGATGGGTCTGTCAGAAGTGAGGATGGGGTGGGGTTCACCACTCTGTGAAAGACTGAGCCGGCAACAATTTTAGAATAACGTTTCTCAATGTAAAATTGCAAAGAGTTTGGGGATCTCATCAGCTCAGGAACACTTCCGAAAATCATTGTCTGTGAACACAGTACGTCACTGCATCCACAAATGCATGTTTAAACTCTACCATGCAAAGAAAAAAAACATTTATAAACAAGATCCAGAACCGCTGTTGCCTTCTCTGGGCCCAAGCTCACTTAAGATGGACTGTGGCAAAATGGAAAACTGTCTTGTGGTCTGACCAATCAAAATTAGAAATTATTTTTGGGACGCCACTGCCTCATGACTAAAGAGGAGAGGGACCATCCGGCTTCTTATCAGCGCACAGTTCAAAAGCCAGCATCCGTGATGGTATGGGGGGTGCAAAAGTGCACATGGCATGGGTTACTTGCATATTTGTGAAGGCACCATTAATGCTAAACAGTGTACACAGGTTTTGGAGCAACATATGCTGCCTTCCAGACAACGTCTTTTTCACTGAAGGCCTTGCTTATTTCAACAAGACAATGCCAAACTACATTCTTTGACAGCATGGCTCTGTAGTAAAAGAGTCCAGGGGCCAACTGGCCTGCTGCCTGCAGTCTAGACCTGTCCACTACTAAAAACATTTGTCGCGTTATGAAATTAACAATACGACAAAGGAGACCCCGAACTGTTGAATAGCTGCAATCCTATACCAAGCTACAATGAGAATACATTTCAATTTCAAAACTACAGCAATTGGTCTCCACAGTTCCCCAGTGCTTACAGAGTGTTGTAAAAGAAGAGGTGATGCAACACAGTGGTATACATGCCCGTCCCAACTTTTTTGAAATGTGTTTCTGGCATCAAATTCAAAATGGGCATGCATTTTTCCAAAAACAATAACAATTCTCAGTTTCAGCATTTGATATGTTGTCTTTGTACTATTTTCAATAAATACAGGGATAAATGATTGGCACATCATTGCATTCTCTTTTTATTTGCATTTTACACAGCGTCCCAACTTTTTTGGAAACGGGGTTGTACAAGAATTATATCGATACATGCTATTCACCTGTATATGTTATTCATGTAATAGTCCACTGTGTGGATGAATGTATGACTGTTTGTGTATGTGTGTGTGCATGCTTGCAGTACAGCAAAGGGACCCAAATTCTGGGTGAAGTCGCCACATAGCCACTTCGTCACACTACCTTAAACAGAACATAATAAACTATTTTCCATAATATTTATTTTCATTTTCATTAGACAGACACTGGTGGTGTAACTTGTGCTGGCAACTGCACTATCAAATCATTTCTGCCCTGTGCAGTAAAACAATACTTAAGTGGCGAAACCATTCATCTAAGAAGCAGGGCTACAAAATGCAATCTGGTAGTTTTTATATGAGTTATAGTATCAAACTATTTTTATTGGATAGTTAAAAAGATGTGGAGCAGAAGCTCGGGAGTTCCTATTGGGTATTTCCCTTGGGAATTAGGTATTCGGCCTAAGTCCTAAATCCAATAAATATCCCTGTAAGGTTGAATTTGTTGTTGCGTTCAATGACCACCTGCGGTCTGTACATATTGTCATCACAGCTTGTGCCCATATGAAAGTGAGGAATATGCAGAGAAATGTATGCTGTGTTTGCAGTGTAACTTTAACATTTTGAGAGTACAAACTGACACCAAGCTAGCACTTTTGCCCAGTGCTCTTTTCCCAACCAACACATTTGGTTTCATACTGTCAGTTGTGCTGATGTGACTCATTAGTGTAACAGTACTGATTAGATAACTAACTCTTGGAGGATGACAAAAGCGGGCCATTGAATTGATCCAGCGAATTGTGTATCTGGACAGCAATTGGATGGTATCTGAGGATTGAAGACATCTAGATTAAAATGAAATCTTCACCTTCATCACTGTCCAAATGCCATCCCTTGCTTATGTGCAAGACAGTTAACCCTTTAACTACCAAACTCTTTATACATACAGTATAACTATTTAGGATCAGCACTGATATTATGTTATTATTATTATTATTGTAGTAGTATGAAAGCCCAGGAATATATTGTCACAATAGTATCAGCTATACATTTAAGAGCTGCATAATTTCCCAGTTGGATGGAGCTTTGGGTGGCTAAGTAATGCCATCTTGTGGTGGACCATTAGTGCTACAGTAGATATCCTTACCAGTAATTCTAAATACAATGACCCAGTCACACTCCCTCTAGTGGTTTCATTTCAGCAATACTAGTTAATTTCCATACTTGAGAATTTCCAGTGACGTATTAAAACAGTTATTTTCTAGGCTGACTAAATTACAGACAATGGTTAGATCCACCACTGCTGGAGAAGTGTGTGTGTGTGTATATATATATATATCTGGAAAAAATTAAGAGACCACTGCAAAATTATAAGCTTCTCTGGTTTTACTATTGGTAGGTATGTGTTTGAGTAAAATTAACATTTTTGTTTAATTCTATCAACTACTGACAACATTACACCCACATTCCAAATAAAACTCTTGTAATTTAGAGTATTTATTTGTAGAAATTAACAACTGGTCAAAATAACCAAAAAAAGATGCATTGTTTTCAGACCTGCAAAGAAAACAAATTCATATACATTTTTCAACAACAAAATACTAATGTTTTAACTTAGGAAGAGTTCAGAAATCAATATTTGGTGGAATAACCCTGATTTTTAATCACAGCTTTCATGCGTCTTGGCATGCTCTCCACCAGTCTGTCACAGATCTGGAGATTGGGCTGACCATGACAGGGTCTTGATCTGGTGGTCCTCCATCCACACCTTGATTGACCTGTCTGTGTGGCATGGAGCATTGTCCTGCTGGAAAAAACAGTTCTCTGAGTTGGGGAACATTGTCAAAGCAGAAAGAAGCAGGTGTTCTTCCTGCTTCCCCCCATACCATCTGGATAACCTTGTACTTGGCTTGATTCATGTGTCCTTCCCAAAGACAAATCTACCCGATTCTAGCCTTGCTGAAGCATCCCCAGATCATCACCGATCCTCCACCAAATTTCACAGTGGGTGCGAGACACTGTGGCTTGTATGCCTCTCCAGGTCTCCGTCTAACCATTAGACGACCAAGTGTTGGGCAAAGCTGAAAACTTGACTCTACGGTCCAATCCTTATGGTCTTTTGCAAACTTCAGCCTGGCTCTTCTTTGCTTCTCATTTTTTCTAGTTTTGCATGACTTCAGCCCTGCCCCTAGGAGCCTGTTTCGAACCGTCCTCGCCGTGCACTTCACCCCAGCTGCTGTTTGCCATTCTTTTTTGTAGGTCACTTGATGTCATCCTACGGTTGTTGAGTGAAATTCGAATGAGTTGAAGGTCATCTCGGTCAGTGGACAGTTGTTTTCGCCCTCTGCCAGTCTGTAGATTTGTTGTCCCCAATGTCTTTTATTTGACCTTGTTCTTAAGAACAGCCGTCTTTGAAATTTTCAGGATGGAAGCAACCTGATGCTCACTGTCTCCCTCTGCCAGTAAAGCTAGAATGGAACCCTTCTTTTCCTCACTCAAAGCTTTTCTTTTCAACTCTTTTGCCATGCTGAATAGTTACTATTTGATTCAAATTACATTTGAGGTACTACTTGCACTGTTTTTGCCATCCAGCTGGTCCTATTGCAAGAGGATAGTGATGATCACAGCAGTGGTTTTTATACTTTTCGTTAAATTAAATTAGATCTGGTTCAGGTAATCACCTAATCTGTACCTCAATATATATATATATATATATAATTTCAGCAATAATTTTAGTCTGAAATGCACTCAAAAAACTGAGTCCAGATTTACAAATGTTTGCAATAGATAGATGCACAATAAAGCTTGTCCTAATGCAATGCGGCCTGGATACACTTTATCAGGAAGAGGAAAGTTTAGTTGTTTCTTTATTTTTTACTCTAACTAGTAAAAATGTGGCAGAACTTTGAACCTGCTTGAAACCCTCAGTAAATCAGTTTAGCTGTTTACCCCCAAAAGTAGAAGTGTTTTCAGCTTTGACTTAATGCAGAATGTTGGCCAAACTATTGGTTTGGGTATAAGCCTACAGTCAGTTGACCATGGTGAGTTGTACAAAATAAAAGACAATTCAAAAGGAAGCACACAACAGTCATATTTAACATAAGTTCTATTTATTTTGTTTTGAACAAAATTTAATAAATGTGGCTGTATTTCTCTTACAGTATGTTCAAAAAAGATGATGACTTCAGAGATGTATTATAAATTATTTAATCAAACTCTTTTGTAGAAAAAGAAAAGATAATTGCAAACTAAAGCATCTATCGTATGACAATACTATGATAAATAATTTATCTGTGTATATTTTTTTTTACCCATTTCATCATAATTCCCACCCTTTTCTTAATAATTGTCCTTGCAATCAGCAATCACACCTTTTCACACTTTTCACCTACTGATCTGACTTAATGCTGTAGACATTTATTAACACGGTCCCTCTTTAAACAAAGTACAACTTAAAAGGGCCTTATAAAGCATACATAAAGTTGTTGTAAGGATTTCATAGATGATTATAAAGCCATAAGTTGTTGTTTGTTTGTGGGACTATAAACAGAAAAATCTTTTAAAAAAATCTTTTAAAAAGAAAAACCAACAGAAGAAGCTAACAGAAATGTAACAGAAAGTTCTCAGAGAAGCGGACATCTTGAATATCTCATATCTCTAGGACATATTTACAACAAAAAGAAGTCCAGTGAACACTCAGGTTGTACAATTTGAGTACATTGCATATTGCATGAGAGTTGTAATTCAGTTGACATTTTCTGCATAGAAGTCATTACACAACCATTGTGGAGATGGCACAGGTGGTGTAAACTTTTCTGGTGCAGACGCTCAACAAAGTCAGTTGTATCACAACAATTTTGCCAAACGCTTTTTACCGAAGTTGAACAACTTGAGTGTGTACAGGTCCAGACAGGGGTAGGACATCTGCATAGATCCACAAGTTTCAGACCATGAATGTTGGGAAAGAGAAGGGAAAGGTTATTTCAACCGAGAGGGGAGTACATCCGCTGCTGTCTTATGGGGGAATAAGATTTAGTTATAAAGTTGTTGATTGGTGGTTGCGAAGAACAGTTCTTCTCACTGATTGGTACTTGTGAGGACTTGACAACATTTTTACAGTCACTGATACCCTTGATTGATTAAGATGAGCAAATCAGACGGTAAAAAAAATAAATACTGAGATATATTGCGAGCCAAATAAAATTTGAAAATGATCTTTTATATTATATTTTATATAAAATGATCTTTTATATAATCATCTTTTATACTAATAAAGTTGAACAGAAGATTTTTATCTTTAACAAGTAAGTTGTATTTCTCAAAAATATAGTACAAGCACCCACAGAAATTGTCAAATAGATCCTTTAAAAGAACAGATGAGATGTTTCTAAGACAGTAATTTATTGCAGTTGGCCTTATTTAGAAACCAAATTAAATAGGTAAATATATAAACATATAATATAAATGAAAGTTATTTGTAGAGTCATTTAAAATATGTAGGAAAAATAATTATTTTTCCTATTCAGTTTCACACTCGTGGCCTACACTTTGAGAATCACTAACCTAGAGCTTACATGTAAAGAAAATAGAAAAATAGCCTATAAGAAACAACATTTACAAGACTAGAACCAGCCAAATAATCTCTATTGCCCCATTATATCAGCTGATTTCATGTTTCTACCATTAAAATAATATTCCACGGCTCTGAACTTTGGGTCAGATAAAATTACCCAGATTGTTTTTTTTTCATCTTGCCCCTACAGGAAAAAGCGATACAATGCCAGAACGTAACTCCTATGATTACAATGATACCTGTTTTCCTGTCTTTTTTTTTTCAATGTTATGTTGAGCATTCAGTGCAGTTTTGCTATTAGTTGTACTGGTGATTTCATGGGGTGGCCCTATTTCTCTCATTCCTTTTAATGCATTTAAGAATGTTCAGTATGTCCATAATGTCAAAGTGAGAAATAAAATCTGCGAATTGTTCTAAATTAATTGCAAATATTAAACAGAAAATAATTGATTGCATAGGCATTCATCCCGTGCTATGACACACATGGATGTGCTGCTGTGCAATCGTCTTTAGAAGCAACATAATTAGGTGAATGGAGTCCACCTGTGTGCAATTAAGGTGTTTTACATGATTTCTGGTTAAATACACCTCTCTGGGAGGCCACACAGTTGGTTAGCACAATCCTAACAAAATGTACATAATGAAGATAAAAGAACGTTCAAAGCAAATCTAATATAAGGTTCTTCAAATGCACCAATCAGTAGTGCTTTCTGAAACCGAAAGACAATTGAACCATTAGTGTCGAGGCTTTATAAAACGCTCTGAACATTAACTTGATAGTGACATCTGCTGATTAGAAATAAAAATCTGATGTTTAAGTTCATACAAATGTATTTTGACATAAAATAATTTGTGGCGCAATGGTTTGGTGTGTGTGCACGTTAAAAAGGGAAATTAGAATGTAGGGTTCATATCCTACAATTCTCTTGCCTTTCCAGTTTGATTTTATTTGACTATTATGATTTGGATGATAAAGGCTTGTGAATGAAAAGTGTGTCATAGGATGCTCTAAATGAAAAATTATTTGAACAATAATAAACAGTGGTGTTTAAACTGAAAACATTTTGTAAATTTCATCAGGATTAGATTTCATCTAGAGTTGCTAAGAAGTCAGCGACACTACACGCTAAACCACCGCTGAAGTAAGGATCGTTGAACACGTTTGTACTTGAATTGCTAAATAAGGTGTCTAGTAGAGGGTAAAGTTTGAAAGCATTGTTACGAGCGTTCAGGCATCGGAGAACTGTGAAACCTGCATTTTGCAACACGCTCTTTGAAACAAGTTACTACTAATTAGGCTACCTATGAACAAATATCACACAGCCAACTCTCACAAACTGTCAGTAATCTCACAAATATCTCTCTGTGTGGTTGCCACCTCGTTTTCAAAACCTGTGACAGTCAGGTGTTTGACACTCAACCTTCACAGGTTTCGTTCAAGATCACATGACAAACCACTCTGACACCTTGCGTTACGTGACAAGAAGTGTTTCGGAACGTCTCAGACCATTGTTCCAATGCAGTGAGAGTCAAAAAGGTCGGAAAAATATCAAGCATGAGTGCCGAGCAGTCCATCACTACCAGTTATGATATAAGAACATTTCCAAAGCATTGAATATCTCATGGATCAGAGTTAAGTCCATTATTAAGAAATGGAGAGAATATGGCACAAATGTGAATCTGGCTAGAACAGACCATCCTCAAACAGTATTTGACCGAATAGGGTACCCGTCATGGACACCACCAAGAGGCCTCTGGAAACTCTAAAGATATTCCAGCCTTCCACAAGTGAGCTGGGAGCCACTGTTCATACTGCATCAAAAGCCTGGGTGCATTACAAAAGTGGCCTTCGAGGGAGAGTGGAAATGAAAGCCATTGTTAAAAAAAATGGCAAGAGTTTGCCAGAAAGCATGCGGGAGACTTTGAGACCAAGCCTAACAATGTACATCATTCTTTGAACACCACCCCTTCTGTGAAGAATGGTGATGGCAGCATCATGCTATAGTAATGTCGGTCAGTAGCAGGAATTTGACAACTGGTCAGGATGGAGGGAAGGACAAACAGAGCAAAATACATAGAGGTCCTTGAAGAAAACTTGACCCAGAGCTCATAGGATCTCAGACTGGGGTGAATATTCATCTTTCAGCACAACAATAACCTGAAGCACACAGACAAGACAATGATGGAGTAGCTTCAGGACAAGCCTGTAGATATCCTTCAGTGGCCCAGCCAAACTCCAGACTTGAACCCCATGGAATGTCCGTGGGGAGACCTGAAGACTGCATTTAAAAGGATATACAAGGATTAATGGGATAAACTGACAAAATTCAGGTGTGTAGAGAAATCCTTGGCATAAGAATACCCAATAAGACTCAAAGTTGTGATTGCTGCAAAGTACTTAAAGGGTCTGGGACAACACAGCCAAGTAAACGCTAGAGTGGACAAGTCTCCAAATATCTCGGAGAGGCCCAGTTAAAGCCTGGACCAATCGAGAATATTTCAAGAGATTTGAAAATTCTTGTTCAACAAACATCCGCACCCTACTTAGAGTTTGAGCACTTTTGTAATGAAGAATGGACAACCATTGCTTTTTCCAAATAAAAAGCTGGTAGAGACTTATCCAAATAGACTCATGGCTGTAAGTGCTGCCAAAGACGCCTGTGGAATTATCGTATGAATTCCTACTGTGCCTCTACCAAATATTGACTTAAGTGGGTGAATACCTGAATTTGTAATTCATTTTGGACAATTTCCAGATTTTATTTTCACTTCGATATTATGGACTTTTTTGTGTTGATCAGTGGCATATCCATTTAGATTTTATGTTGTAACACAATAAAATGTGCAAAGTCCAAGAGGGTGAAGACTATGTGCCCCATGTCATCAAAACCACTTGCTTTCCAGCTTGGAATGTAATGACTATGTGATGTATGATCATGATTACAGAAACAGCCCAAAAGGGTTGATTTAAAAACATTTGGAAAGGTCCTGGACTGCATCTTTAAATAGTTGCCAAGTTGCTAATCAGCTAAAGCATCCATGGAATGAGTTACATTACATGACCACACATCTACCTTTTTATTAACTCCAATTAGCAATTTATCTATCACTCCAATAATCATTTTGTTATACTCGAATGCAAGTTCATTAAGCCGTTGCCCTTAAGAATGCATTATCAAAGTTTCAGCTTGTAGTGTTTAATGCATGTATGATTTCAACTAGTAGTTCTGAAAGTAGCATTCAAGAACCTATGCTTTCCCTGCAATGTGCATCGATAACACAAGGTAGGCCAGTCTTCTTTCTCAGAGCACCTTGTCAATGGGGTAGCTTTCACTGAAATGACAAGGGGTTGAAGCACATTGGATAGATCTTGAACTGCTTCAAGAAAGTTCTGTTTTCTATGGTCAGAAAACATTAAAACAGAACATTTTGTACACAATGGGGAGTTTGTCATATGGTGGTTTTTGGGGCTACAGGACAATAAACTAATCCATTTTAGCCTAAACCCAGGTTACCTCCATTACGAAACTGGACATTGGCCACAAAAATAATCTCAAGCACACACAGCAAATGATCCCAAATAATAATTATTTTTTTTTAGATTTGTTTTACTTTCTCTGGACATTTTCATTAGCATAAAAAAATATAACTTTTTTGGCGCATACACCATTGCTCAGTATTTATATTATTTATTTGATAGGTTTTTTGCTCATCTTGATCAAGGGTGCCAATAAATCTGGAGGTGACAGTGTATTTGAGAAGGCAAAACACACAAAGCATAGCATTTCTATGTTCAGCTTTCCAATTATCCCTGGAGACAGATCTAGGATCAGGTTTCCCTCCCCTTACAACTTAACCATTACTATGAAAAATACACAACTGTTGAAAATCTGTATCTAAGGGAAACAGAGTGATGTTGGCATGCCAGAGTACGGTTGACTTCAGAGTCATTCCAGAGGTACAGCAAATATGTACTCTTAGAACAACTAAGGTGTCACCATATCCGCTACTCAGGAAGGATAGAACAGTGATGTCAAGGTCAAGGGGTCAAAGCATAAAGAACCAATCAGCTTTCTTCCCTCATATGCCATGTTAAAGATTAATGAGTACAGTTTAGCAGCAGTCACACCAACAGAGGAAAATACAGTATGGAGTCAGCCCTTGAAAACTCCCCCCCAAACAAACACCAACTTGCTAAGCCCTTAACTCTGTGTAAAGATACTGTACAGGTGATTATCCTGGTCGTAAAGATAACAAGGTCAAATGGAGACAAAGACGAGAGGTATGTAGATGTGATCTGATCTGGGATGAGACAGTCTCCACATTCTGTCAAACGTGTTGAGCCTCTGACAGAGCCTTTCCACAGATTCCAGCTGGGTCAGATTTGCAATGAGAATTTCGGAAATATCCAACTGGTTTGGAACCCAGGTCTGGGAATGGTTGATTTTTTCGAAAAATCTTTACTATTGATCCCCCAAGTAGGAGATGTATTTTGTATCGCTGTGTTCTCTGTCTTCCCCTTAAACCCCTCCCAAATGGTCTGAAGAGAAGCAACTATATTAATAATTTACTACAACATACCAGAGCCTTATATTCAGAGAAATATAAGTCAAATATATAAACCAAAAATATGGCTCTAGGATGTAATGCTTTAGAAAAACAGAGTGTAAACCAACAAGAAAATTAATTTGAGGTAAGTTAAATTTCTCTGATTTGGTTTCCCAATCGGGCCCATCACATACAAAAAAAATACATGGACACAGGATAATGAGAGAGAAGCTTATTGGCTAAATCAACATGTAAACTGAGGTACACTGAAGCACATTGGTGGGAATGTTTTGAATCCATATAAGGAGATCTCCACCAAAGATGGTGAATGAACTAAATAAGAAAAACGACTCATGCTGTTAACTGTGTAAGTGTGCATTCCCTCTTTCGCATGACAGGAAACACTTTGCTCTGGTCTACTTATTGTTCCATTCCTGTTTATCCTACCTGCCCCATCATGGCAAGAAAACATTTGCCAGTGAAATGTTTCACCCTGGGGCATATAACTAGACCAAAGCAGCCATTCCACGATCTGAAAAAAGTTGGATGTCTCTCTTTCTCTATCGTCTCTGCTTCCACTGCTACCCTAATCACACTACTGAGCCAAGCTAAGATGAGCGGGACTGAGCTGTACTGTTCTGGCCTGGTTACACATGCAGCGTATATGCCGGAAAAGTGAAACTGTGTAAAAAAATATTATCCAAGCCAGGGCAATACGGTCCAGGCCTGCGCAAGCGTGTTGAAAAGGTGGTCTTTTTCTACATCTGGCCTGAACTGTCATATGTCCTGCTATAAGAGAACCCTGTTGAGATTGATCTCTTCAATGTCTCTGCCAGAATAGTATGGTCACAAGTGGACAGGAGGTATCTATATATGGTCACTCTGTCTGTGTGTGAGTGCTTGAGTTTGGAGTATTGTTAGCATATCAATTAGATGGCACCTTGAAATCAGCTAAATGTTACGGGTGAAAAGAGCCGCGGATAAAAAAACACAGAGGTTGGCAACACCTTTTTGACAATTCTCTGCCTCTTATATGCTCTAAGACAACCCATTCACATTCCACAAACTCCACAAACAACTGAACAAGGAGAGCGAAAATGATATATTGTACATCCTGATGAAACAAGAGATTGAAACAGTGAACTCAAGTTTCGAGGGACACGTTGAGAGGATGTTGATCCTTTGGGCTGTGGTGTGTTGGCCCTTTCCATGTCTTCGCCTCTCGACATAACTACAATACCCAGCATCCTTTGCTCCTGGCAAATCCTTCTCACTTCACGTAGCCCAATGAGGCTTTGACAGCACATACTAGGGACCTTCCAGGGCTTTTTTTCTGAATGGAGACACAGCAGTAAGAACCGGTCACAGCCGGTCAAAACCAGTTTAGCATCTCACTCATTCCCAGATAATACCCAGAGGGAGAGTTTTTTTTTCAGCCATGTTTTCCCATTATTCTTCGCTGGGGGTGTTTTCCTCTAGGGGAAAAATGGCAGCCACTCCAACAACCCCGGTGGAATTGTGGGAGGCGGAGGTGATGGTGACCACGGTGTGCAGGAGCACGAGGACCAGCAGGCACAGCTTCAGCCGGCCACTACTGCTGCACAGTCTGGTGGGCGTGGCGGCCGAGGTGACTGATGTCGACGCCCCCTGCTGGTGATGGCAGGAGGGTGTTGGAGTCCTTTTCAGTGTCCCACGGGAACGGTTTTCCGGCTTGATGTCCCACCGGACATCGCAGCACTCTGCCTGGCTGTTGGGCTGCCCATGGCTCCCTAGCAGACCTGTGTAAGGGAGGAAAGGAGGGAGGGAAAGAGTAGTGGGTGAAATGCTATATTCATTGCTATGTGCAAGTCCCTCTATGCACTGTTCTCACGTATCCCTATGTTTCATTTTGGGTCCCTGTTAACTATTGCACAAGCAGCTGCAACTCTTCCTAGGGTCAAAATAAAACATCAAACACATGAGAGTATGGAACAGTTATAGACAGAATAAAATGCTGTTGATTATATTACATTCAGTAAAAATACATGACAAAAATGTTTATGTCTTATGTCTGCATCCGCATGGCATGTGTCTAATGATAGATGAGGATGACAAAACCAATTTCCCCACAACCAATAAAGTAATTCGCTCACAATGAGCTAAATAAATGCATCCGAGTAGTTCCAACCCTACTTGTAGTGCCCAAACGCAAGATGTCTCATCTTACACACTAACAGAATTAACTGCAAAAGGATGAAGTTCAACCACACTAGAATTTAACACAAATGTCCATGTGTCCATGAAAACACAAAAAATACTAATCGTCAACTATCATCATGTTTTATGATAGCCAGAACTGTTTTCACCCTTCAGAAAAAAACTCAACTGACATTCTGTAACAACGATAAATAGAACACCCAAAATACATCTCTTCCTGAGCCAGTTCTTCAAAGCAACTGCCAATGCCCACTTTAGGAAGAAATCAAATGAGCAGTAGAGGGAAGAAAAGGCATCTCAGGAAGCAAAGGCCACCATGTAATAGCTGACGTGCAAGTAACTTAAAAAAATATCAAAGCTGATCTAATTAAATTATTTCAAACATTACAACTTTAGGTGCTCAGTTGAAGAAATGTCAACTAAAGGACATGGTTTCAGAGCTAAGATCCAATCAGGACAGGGCTTGAAGTGTGTCATGTTACTCCTGTTTTGATCAGTGTGAACCCTGCAACATTAAAACATGACCATAGTGTTGAGAGACAAACAAGCTCTCAGTCACGTTTCACCTGTTTACGTTGCACTGAAAGATCTTACAATGGCTTCCAGATTAGGCCACTAGATGTCGCCAGTGGCAGAGGACTATTGTTATTGTATAGTGCACTGGAATTCAAAAATATACAACTTTATTGATATCTGCGAAGGACAATTATACAAGGCATCATCATGGGCACACAAAAGCAAATACAGACTGTGTTTTCTGCATTTCTGCATTCTGCATTGTTTTCAATACTCATTCCCTACAGGAGCTCTTTTTTGCCTCCTGCCAGGCCATTATTGTAAAGAAATATTTGTTAAAAAACAAACCACAACAATGATGACTAACATCAGATCAGATCTGATTCTGATCTGATTAGACCTTAGAAGGAGAAGAAGAAGCAGGTGAATAAAAAAAGTAAAATATAGATGTTAGTAAATTCAAACAAAAGGGATTGATTAGTTTTAGCAGGTAAATAAAGGAAAATATAAAAACAAACAATTATTAAATCAAAATGCATGTATATATTCAATTGCAAATGTTACAGTGTTCTTATATTTAGTTTATTAGGACCCCTTTAGCTATTGTACATGCAGCAGCTACTCTTCATGGGGTCCAAATAAAAAATCTAAGTACAGAACATTTTTTTTTGACATGACAAAAAAAATAACTGGACTGGCAAGACCTGAAGAAACAAGAACAATGTTATGTACACACATTTTCTGACAATACATTTAAAATAGGAATAGGATAGGTGCTGTGACTATGGGCCGGTTTCGCAGACACAGATTAAGCCTAGACTACTATAGGACTATTAAAACAAGCTCAATGGAGTTTTCTATTGAACTTGATTTTTTAGTCCCAGACTAGGCTTAATCAGGGTCTGAGAAACCAGCCCAATGTGTTTTAAAAATATTTTAAGATAAACTTGCCTTTTCCAATGATAACATGACTCTATATAGTAGATAACACAGATAATTTATTTATTTTCTTTTTTCTGTTTATTTGAGGTATATGGAAATATATTATACATGTGGTTAGATCTGTTACAGATTTACAGACTGAAATACCATTCCTTTCCTTAAGCTATATACCTTCACATGTGTGTGAAATACTTGTGTAACACCTGCTTTACTTTAAAAAAAAGTCAATCTCAATAGGTGGTGCGAGTGGGTAATTCTAATGAAACTGACATTTGACTAAAATGTTCTGAAGTGTCATTTTTCATGAAATACACTATTTGATCACTGAGGTTAGCATAAATATTATGTTTGTTTTACACATACCATGCATTTACCCCAAATTTCCAAGTCCAAGGAAGTAATAACAAAATACAGACGGTGTTTTCTGCATTGCACTGCAATTCCACCCCAAGAAGCAGTGGAAATGAGAGAGCAAATACATTTCTGCAGTACATCCTCAAAAGGATTTCACTTGTAAAGCAGATAATGGGAAATTCATGTTGTGACCCACCTAAACATCATAGCCCTAGAGTGGAAACAGATACAGACATCTGCAAAAGCTGTGGATACAAAGCCCATCTGATTGATATATTGATTGATCCATACCAGCACACCCACCTGTACAAATGAAGCTGGGGCTTCCACCATGGATGAGATCATCGTTGTCCGGCAGGATGAAGGGACACCTTTGCTGAACCTCCAGGCAGTATTGGAGACATGGTACTGTCCTCTGACAATGCCTTTGGGTGGTTGGGAAGTACTGCGCACACAGCCAAGGTTTGTAGGCATCCTGATGAGAGAGAGAGAGAGACAGAAAATGTAAACCAGGTAAAAACAAAAAGTGAACATATTCATATGTCATTTTTAAGCATCAAACAACAAAAGCATTGTTCTGCTGTATTTATTGAAACAAATGAGAACAGTTAAGGCTTAAATGTTAAGACCACAGAGGGAAAATCCACCACAGAGTGCAAAATCCACTGGTTGGTGCTTCTATACAAAACCCTCTTAAGCTTCACTCCTCCCCATCTGAGTTGTCTACTGCAGTCCTCCTCTTATACATAAGCAGCTGCCCTACTAGTCACATCCAGTAAAAAAAAAAATCCTTAAGTAAACAATTTTTTTGGTTTGCTCCTCCTTTTGGTTCACCTAGTAATTGGCATCAAAAAACTATAAACAATCTACCTTTGTCACCACTTTTAAAGAGAAAACCACTAGCACATTTACTGACACCTGTAAGTGCTTCATGGGATGTGCCATTCCTTGTACTTCTGCTATGTTATCCGTTTTTAGTTTTTGCCTATTGCAAACATAATCAAGTCCTGCAGTATTGTTTTTGTAGTGTCTACCACTAGGTTGATTTGTTTTTTTTTATCATGTACAGTATGCGGTTGTCATGCTCAGTTGTAATTCTCTGCTGTCTCCACTTTTCATTGTTTTATGTGTTTTTAATGTCTCTTTGTTAGTCCTGTGCTGTTGCCATGTGTCTTCTGTCTGTTTCTTTTAATTTAATCCCAATACTCATTCCCTATAGGAGCTCTTTTTTGCCTCCTACCAGGCCATTATTGTAAAGAAGAATTTGTTTAAAAAACAAACCATAACAATGATGACTAACATCAGATCAGATCTGATTCTGATCTGATTAGACCTTAGAAGAAGAAAAAGCAGGTGAATAAAAAAAGTAAAATGTAGACATATGTAAATTCTAACAAAAGGGATTGTTTAGTTTTAGCAGGTAAATAAAATAAAATAAAAAAAAAACAATTATTATATTAAAATATCCATTCAATTGCAAATGTTACAGGATTCTTATATTTAGTTTATTAGGACCCCTTTAGCTATTGTACATGCAGCAGCTACTCTTCATGGGGTCCAAATAAAATATCAAAGTACAGAACATTTTTTTTTTTGACAGGACAAAAAAAATAACTGGACTGGCAAAACCTAAAGAAACAAGAACAATGTTATGTACACACATTTTCTGACAACACAGTTAAAATAGGAAGAGGATAGGTGCTATGATACTATGGGCCGGTTTTGCAGACACAGATTAAGCCTAGACTAGGACTGTTAAAACAAGCTCAATGGATTTTTTTATTGAACTTGAATTTTTTTGTCCTAGATTAGGCTTAATCCATGTTTGAGAAACCGGCCCAATGTGTTTTAAAAATATTTTAAGCTAAACCTTTTTCAATGATAGCATGACTCTGTACAGTAGATAACACAGATTATTTATTTACTTTCTTCTTCTGTTTATTTGAGGTATATGGAAATATATTATACATGTGGTTAGATCTGTTACAGATTTACAGACTGAAATACCATTCCTTTCCTTAAGCTATATACCGTGACATGTGTGTGAAATACTTGTGTAACACCTGCTTTACTAAAAGTCCATCTCAATAGGTGGTGTGAGTGGGTAATTCTAATTAAACTGACATTTGACTAAAATGTTTTTAAAATGTTTTTCATGAAATACACTATTTGATCACTGAGGTTAGCATATTATGTGTTTGTTTTACACATACCATGCATTTACCCCAATTCCAAACAATTCTCATTGCTAAAGTCCAAGGAAGTAATAACAAATAATATATATATATATATATTTTGCTGCTCTAAGGTACAGGCTTGAGGTATTAATTACAGAAAAATATGTAATAGTATGCAATTATTATACAATATAATTATACTTTTTAGATTACATGGGGCAATCAACAAATCACAATTTCCTATAAAATAAATTGAAACTTACTCCTTGCAATTTTTACTACTCCTTGCATTTCTTACATTACAGCAACTATTGTTTATATGTAATCACATTTGTCCAATTTTAATTAACAATATAAAGATTAATTGATTTTCCTTGATTTATTCAGGGAGAAACAATAAGAGAAAATATTGTCTTTTTCAAGTGTGTTTTGTTTACAGTGATAAAAGCCCAGGATAATTAAACCCACAGCACTCCAACATTTCAGATTTCAACATTTAAACAACAAGCACATAAGTCATTAGAAGCAAGCACTTTTCTCCTCAAGCGAAACCTGCAGCAATGCTTTAAATGCATTGAGAATCACAAAGGCTATCCAGCCTGAGCTCATTTTGTAGCAAGTTCCACTGTGGAGCATGAAAATTGAAGGCCTTTCTCAGCTCTGGGGCTAAATTCGGTATTTCTAGTATAATCCAATCTTGTGTTGTTGTGTTATATGTCACTGTTTAAATCTAAATTGGATATGCTGGAAGTTTCTGCAAAAGTTCTTTATAAGTAAGCAAAAGAGAATGCAGCTAACCTCTACATGCTATTTTTGTGCCTCTTACTTGTTCATTCTGTAGGACAAAGGCTTTCCCCGAAGTGGGGGATTAGCAGGACCCTCCACCATGTGGGATCTGGTCCAGACACACAAGACATTATTCTACTGGTACCAAAGTTAAGTGGTAGAACCATAACTATGTAAATAACCATAACTAAATGGCGTAATAAGCTTCCCCCTAACTTGCCCTCCTCCTCACGTCTTCCCTTCAAATCCCAGCCACCTCTTACAGACAGGAACAGACAGTGGGACAGGCACTTGTGGACGGTCTGGTGATGGTGGGATGGCTCTATAAAGTAATCTTATCAGAACTCCTCCAAGTAATCCCACTTCTCAAAACAAAAGACATCATGTGCCCCCACCAAGCAGGGACAAGGAGATGGACCAACTACTCCATCAGATCTGATCCTATGCCCTGTGTTTCCGTCGCTGCCCTTCCTCTGTTTCTGTGATAGCTGTGGTGTGTTCATTCCACCAAACAAAACATTTCAGTTGCAAAAACACCTAAACTATATACTTCCAAGACAATCTTTTAATGTTTTGTCATGCACTTTGCTTCCATTCTACCTATTTCCTTCCTTCCCTCCCTCCCTTCCTCCCACCTACCCTATACCTCCCCCAACTAATTCTTCCTCTTTTGGATTAAAAATATTGCAGAAGCAACTCTATTTGTTTACATCTAGTACTTTGTTGCACAGCCTTTGGCCAAGATAACTGCCAGAAAATGCATCTAAGCTTGCGGCACCTTGCTCCTGACAATTTGGCCCACGTCTTAACAGCAAACTGCTAAATTCTTCCATGTTTAAGGAGTGTACTCCAAGAATTGCATTTTCCAGCTTTACAATAGATTATGGATGGGATTTGGATCATGACTCTTTCCTGGATAGTTCAGAACAGTCCAGGTTTTCTTCTAAAACCATAAAAACAGTCATTGTTGAAGGTTGCAGATCTTTAGGAGGATAACAAACATCCATAATCTAAGGCAATCTAAGAACAGCAGTTGGTGTAAGGCAACAAACATTTAATTTGTCAGCAGACAGATGCAGCAAGCTACCTGATTGACTAGTTTTTGGGTGCCAATCATTATAAACCTACATTTGAAAATATAAAATTGGTTGTACAATGTTGTAGATCTGATAACAAGGTATAGGTACCAACAGCATTTTTCAAGAAAAGTGCAATTGTTCTATATTTGACCGCAACTCTATGCAAGTTTGAACAAACTGCTTGCAGATTTTATTTTATTTTGAAGCTTAGAAAATGAATAACTGGAATATTTTGAAGGTAAGACAGTTCTTCAAACACTGTTCATAAAAAGTAAATATTGCAGTTGATTTGTAAGCTTTCCTACTGCAAAATAATTTTAAAATGATTTAGTTTCAGAATTTAGTATATTTCCTGAGGAATGTTAATTGGTGTGTACTGCACTAGTCTGTTGTGCTTTGTTATTTGTTGGAAACATTAATTTCAGCTCTAATGTGGCCTTCCAGACAAATTGTTCAATAGCAAAGGTCCACTTTCCCATTTAAAAACATTGTACCCTTCAACATTTGAAATAGCGAGAGTGAGATGAATGCTAATGCCATAGACTAAAGAGACAGGCTTTATCAGTGTGCTGACAGCATCGGCATTCTCTGTTCTCTAGGCCAGATGTTCTTAACCTTTTTCAGTTACTGTACAACCAACATAATTTAAGGCTATTTAAGATTAATAGCCTATAGTCTTCTCAAGTACCCCCTTTGTGTAATCCAAGTAGCCTGCAGTACAGAGGTTCTCAAAATGTTTGAGACTGGAGACCCCTTGTTTGATATCAAATTTGTCACTGACCTTATAATAATAACATTGAGTGAGAAACAGATAGCATACAATGAGTTTTACTATGGCTTCAGCAGTGCATTGCTAAATGAATCATATATTGGACCGTGTGTAGGACATTTCTTAAATTGTACACGAGTAGGACATTTGTCAACTGTATACAGGTTGTTATTGGGTAGAGATACAGTTGTTACAGTTCGAAAACAATTTAACACATGATATAGAGAAACATTTCTGCAGTTCTAAAGCTAAAATAAAAAAACCTTTTCATTAAAATAACATAAAGTTGATCAGAAATACAGTGTAGACATTGTTAATGTTGTAAATGACTATTGAAGATGGAAACGGCAGCTTTTTTAATGGAATATCTAGATAGGTGTACACAGGCTCATTCTCACGATTCTGGGCACATTTTTTTCCAAAAACATTAACATTTCTCAGTTTTAACATTTGAAATGTTGTCTTTGTACAACCCCGTTTCCAAAATAGTTGGGACACTGCATAAAATGCAAATAAAAACAGAATACAATGATGTGCAAATCATTTATCCCTATATTTAATTGAAAATAGTATAAAGACAACCCATTTTGAATTTCAAAAAAGTTGGGACAAGCGCATGTTTACCACTGTGTTGTATCAGCTCTTTTAACAATACTCCATAAGCGTTTAGGAACTGTGGAGACTAATTTCTGTAGTTTTGAAATGTAAAGTCAGCTGATTAGATTAAGTGTGTCCACTGCAGAGGTTGTGTTAACTTCCTTTCACGTAGAAAATCAACAAAATGTAATTTGGTGACCAAAGATGCCCACACTCCTGCATGTATGTACATTATACATGTATATTATGTTTTATAGATCAGGGGCTGCTCTTTTCAAATTTCCCCCATAGATCCCACCATTGCTTGTGACCGATTACTGTACCAGTCAAATGTTTGGACACACCCACTCATATAAGGGTATTTCTTTATTTTCACTATTTTCATCATTTTAGAATAACACTGAAGACATACAAACTATTAAATAACACATATGGAATCATGTAGCAACCAAAAAATGTGTTAAACAGATAAAAATATATTTCATAGTGTAGATTCTTCAAAGTAGCCACCCTTCACCATGATGACAGCTTTGCACACTCTTTGCATTCTCTCGACCAGCTTCATGTGGTAGTAAGGATAGCAAGTTTTGCTCACTGTCTGTAATGGAGGAAGATAATGGGGGGAGCAAAGCGGCAGGTGCACAAACAAGCAGCAGCCTAGGGATAAGTAGTTTACCAAAATGCAGTGGGGCAGCCTTTGCATGTGGCTAAATATGGTTGTCCAACTGGGTCATCAAGCAGGATCAGTCAATTCTGAACAAGAAAAGAGTCCAAATGGAGATTGCCTCACTAGCTGTGGCCATGGGCTCACATAATGGAAACTATACAGGGAAGCTACATTCGGTTTAGGAGTCTGAGGTAGCAATTCTTCCTGGAAGTTATAGTTTAGTTTTAGTAATATTTAGTAATCTATAAGCATACTAAAAAGTGAAAATGACGATATCAACAACAGCAGCCCGTGCCATTGGCAGTGTCACAGCCAAGATGATTCATTTTTCGACATACTGTACAGCACATCATACACGCAAGATATAAAGAATCCATTACCAAAGAAGATAACATAATCACCACTAATTCTCCATCTGTGACGCAAAGCACACAGCACTCTTTTACATGACCAAACACTGGGGTTTTTAGCACAAACTGCATCTGGATGAGATACACACACACACAAACAAACACTCATCTGTTCATACATAGCCCTGGGTATATGGTTAGATAATTATTTGTGTGTATAAACTGTGAATAAATATGTATTAGCTTTCCCGAGGATATCACTGTCTCAGCGCTATAGAAAGCACCTATCAAATTACATTAGACTCTAACCAGACCTGTAAAGCTGCACAGTATATTTCAGGACCATGGACAGCTTCAGTGAACCTCCCACCAATTTGACTGTAATGCAGTACAGTCGGTTTTAGCACAGTTGACAGCTTCGAACAGAGCTCCCACCAATCTGACTTTATAGCTACTCCATTTCATGGAGAGCTTCAACAAGGTCATCCAACAAACATGAAGTAAAGCAGCATTGTTTAAGGTCCATGGACAGCTTTGACCAGACCTACCACCAAATCAGACTACATTCATATTCAGTTTCAGCACCATGGACAGGGCCTTACATCAAACTGTCAATCTGCACAGTCCATTTTAGCACCATTAACGAAGCACATTTGGTGATCACACACAGAAGCACACTATCACAGAGGCCTGTACCACATACAAGAATTCTCTGTCACTTTCGCATTGACAAGGAACATTACACACACATAGACACAAACACACCAAAACTGAACACAACGCTGGTGTGGATCATTACACAACTGGACTTTGGAATGGCCAGATAAGGGGTAGGAATGGCCGGTAGGAACTGACACTTGCATTGTCAGTGAGGAAGCTGTCAGCCTTCAGCTAGCAATATCGTGGGTGTGTGTGTGTAGGAGACTACATGTGTGCTCAAACAAACCTACAGAACAGTGATTAGCGCTTTCATATTAATGATTCAATCGTGAAAGATACAGTGATATTCCACAGTGGAGTGTAATTACAGGGCATGAGGAAGGGATGTGGACAACGCCATTTAATTCGATAAAGACATCTGGAGATAAGAGGTTAATACATTTATCAATTTCAGAACACAAGATATGCTAGCATCCTTAGCCTGCTTAACTTCATGAGAGAGAATGCTGTTGGCAGTAGAATATGTATTATTCAAAAAGTTAAAATGGAATAGAATTACATAGTACTAGAATGTATTTTGGCATCCTACACTCTAAAAAATTATGGGATGTTTGGATGACCGAGCTGCTGGGTCGCAATCTTTAGGTTGCATAGATGGGTTTTCTATATAAACTCCTGAGTTCCTGATGCAGGGAGCTTCATTTCTGAGATTTCTGAGATTGTCTTTCAAATCATAACACTAAAGGAGTTGCTGCGTCGTGGTGTGTCTTTCATGTAGTTCTTTTTGGCTGTGCATGATTGTAAATATAATTCTAGTGTTAAAGGACATAAAGAACCTTTGCACATCACTATGTTGGGAATAATACATTTCACTTAACCCAGCCTTTTACCCCAATGTTGGGATATATTTATATAAATGCCTCCAAGTCATGCAAACTTTTTGGTTGTCTTGCATGAACCACACGTTTGAGATCTCCCCAGAGTGGCTCGATGATATTAAGGTCAGGAGAGTGTGATGGTCACTCCAGAACCTTCACCTTTTTCTGCTGTAACCACTGGAGGGTCAACTTGGCCTTGTGCTTAGGGTCATTGTCGTGCTGGAAGGTCCAATAGCGTCCCGTGCGCAGCTTTCGTGCAGAAGAATGCAAATTGTCTGCCAGTATTTTTTGATCACATGCTGCATTCGTCTTGCCATCAATTTTCACAAGACTCCCCGTGCCTTTAGACCTCACACACCCCCAAAATATCAGTGAGCCACCACCGTGCTTCACAGTGGGGATGGTATTCTTTTCACTATAGGCCTTATTGATCCCTCTCTAAACATGGCACTTATGGTTGTGACCATAAAGCTCTATTCTCGTCACATTACAGTGTGCCAGAAGTTATGAGGCGTCAGTGTGTTGACATATTGTAAACTGGCTTTTTTGTGGCTTTGGCACAGTAAAGGCTTCTATCTGGCAACTCAACCATGCAGCACATTTTTGTTCAAGTATCTTCGTATTGTGCTCCTTGAAACAACCACACAGTCTTTTTCCAGAGCAGCCTGTATTTCTCCTGAGGTTACCTGTGGGTATTTCTTTGTATCCCGAACAATTCTTCTAGCATTTTTGGCTGGAATCTTTCTTGGTCTACCTGACCTTGGCTTGGTATCAAGAGATCCCGAATTTTCTACTTCTTAATAAGTGACTGAACAGTACTGACTGGCATTTACAAGGCTTTGGATATCTTTTTATAACCATTTCCATCTTTATAAAGTTCCATTACCTTGTTACGCAGGTCTTTTGACAGTTCTTTTCTGCTCCCCATGGCTCAGTATCTAGCCTGCCCAGTGCATCCACATGACAGCTAACAAACTCATTGACTATTTATACACAGACACTAATTGCAATTTGAAATGCCACAGGCATGGGAAATTAACCTTTAATCGCAATTTTCACCTGTGTGTGTCACCTTGTGTGTCTGTAACAAGGCCAAACATTCAAGCGTATATAACTTTTGATCAGGGTCATTTGGGTGATTTCTGTTATCATTATGATTTCAAAAGGAGCCAAACAACTATGTGATAATAAATGCCTTCATATGATCATTCTCCTTAAATAAAATACATTTTTTTTGCATGATCAGTCATATTTTCAAAATCAATGCCATCATTTCATAATTTCTGCAAGGGAATGCAAACTTAAGAGCACAGCTGTGTGTGTGTATATATATATATATATATATATATATATATATATATATATATATATATATATATATATATATATATATATATATATATATATATATATATATATATATACACACACACACATATATATATATACACACAGCGGATATAAAAAGTCTACACACCCCTGTTAAAATGCCAGGTTTTTGTGATGTAAAAGAATGAGACAAAGACAAATCATGTCAGAACTTTTTCCACTTTTAATGTGACCTATAATGTGAATAATTCAATTGAAAAACAAACTGAAATCTTCGAGGGGGAAAAATGAAATATAAAAACCTTACAATAACCTGGTTGCATAAGTGTGCACACCCTCTTATAACTGGGGATGTAGCTGTGTTCAGAATTAACCAATCACATTCAAACTCATGTTAAATGGAAGTCATTACACACCTGCCATCATTTAAAGTGACTCTGATTAATCACAAATAAAGTTCAGCTGTTCTAGTAGGATTTTCCTGACATTTTCTTAGTTGCATCTCAGAGCAAAAGCCATGGTCTGCAGAGAGCTTCCAAAGCATCAGAGGGAACTCATTGTTGAAAGATATCAGTCAGGAGAAGGGTACAAAAGAATTTCCAAAGCATTAGATATACCATGGAACACAGGGAAGACAGTCATCATCAAGTGGAGAAAATATGGCACAACAGAGACATTACCAAGAACTGGACGCCCCTCCAAAATTGATGAAAAGACGAGAAGAAAACTGGTCAGGGAGGCTTCCAAGAGGCCTACAGCAACATTAAAGGAACTGGAGGAATTTCTGGCAAGTACTGGCTGTGTGCTACATGTGACAACAATCTCCCGTATTCTTCATATGAATGGGCTATGGGGCAGGGTGGCAAGACGGAAGCCTTTTCTTACAAAGAAAAACATCCAAGCCCGGCTGAAGTTTGCAAAAACAAACATCAAGTCTCCCAAAAGCACGTGGGAAAATGTGTTATGGTCTGATGAAACCAAGGTTGAACTTTTTGGCCATAATTCCAAAAGGTATGTTTGGCGCAAAAATAACACTGCACATCACCCAAAGAACACCATACCCACAGTAAAGCATGGTGGTGGCAGCATCATGCTTTGGGACTGTTTTTCTTCAG
>JACXGI010001655.1:74401-87745 GCA_016801175.1 Esox masquinongy
AAGAGGAAGTTCACCTTTCAGCATGACAACGACCCAAAGCACACATCCAAATCCACAAAAGCATGGCTTCACCAGAAGAAGATTAACGTTTTGGAATGGCCCAGCCAGAGCCCAGACCTGAATCCAATTGAACATCTGTGGGGTGATCTGAAGAGGGCTGTGCACAGGAGATGTCCTTGCAATCTGACAGATTTGGAGCGCCTTTCCAAAGAAGAGTGGGCAAATATTGCCACGTCAAGATGTGCCATGCTAATAGACTCCTACCCAAAAAGACTGAGTGCTGTAATAAAATCAAAAGGTGCTTCAACAAAGTATTAGTTTAAGGGTGTGCACACTTATGCAACCAGGTTATTGTGAGTTTTTTATTTTTAATTTTTCCCCCTCAAAGATTTCAGTTTGTTTTTCAATTGAATTGTTCACGTTATAGGTCACATTAAAGGTGGAAAAAGTTCTGACATGATTTATCTTTGTCTCATTCTTTTACATCACAAGAACCTGGCATTTTAACAGGGGTGTGTAGACTTTTTATAGCCATTGTATATATATATATATATATATATATATATATATATAGGCAGCTTACGTAGGTAGCTACTTGACACACAATATGCTCAGTGAAAATGATTTTCTCCATTTTATGAAAAGCAGCATGCAACATCCATGGAGAATCAAAGCGTTCTAAGTAATTGCGTAGCTGCACAAAATGTTCTGCAAGCTTTCTGCATAGACGCTGTAGGTGTCCTACAGCCTACAGCATCAATGCGCTGTAATACACCAGAAGTTTATTCATTTCAAATGGAACGCTGCGATTGGCTTGCAACATTGCAGTAATGAGGATATTTAAATTATAGTGAACACTAAGGCTGTACCCACTTTAGGTTACAGTTTCAGACAGTAGCCATCATTGTTTTTTAGCATAATTTAGGGCTATAAGACTGACCTCCCAACACAAATCTATAGTCTTTTCATATGTAAATAGCTTTTGATTTATTTTGAATGATCCCACATACAGCAGACTTTTTACATTTTTTTTTAGCCTGACAGTCAATATTTTCCACTTGGTCTGTAAACAGCGTTCCACCACTGTAGAAAGTAAACTAGTAAAATGCATTATAATTGCTACTCACATTCAGACAATTAAACAATGTAGGCTAACATCTGCAAATGTTCTACCAGCTGCGAGCACATTTAACTTTTGTTGTAAAACGAGTCAGGAGTCAAACAAAATCATGTGTTCTCTATTCGAAGGATTAATCCACAGATAAAAGGGAAAACCAATGTGGCTTTTGAAAATATCTTTGAATAATCCGTCTTCGTTTATCTTCAAGTGGCCCACGTGGGATAGATTGCTTTTGTCAACGAAAAATAATGGGTCTTGCAGCACATCGCTTCTTATATGCTTGTTTTATATCTACAAGTCTTAAATTGACGCCAGATGACTTAGCGGCTCCAAAGGGAAAAATTTAAGGGTGTGTTGGCCCAAAATTTTATTTCTATGCTCAGGTCCGTATCACAAATTGTATAGAAATTACTTGTGTTCATTAGGGAGCATGTTCAGTTGTATTTGATTCCTTGAACATAACTCGTTAATCTGAAACCAGCTCCCATTAGTAAATAGGTGATTTTGTGTTCAATTCTTCCATTACGACAGAATAATGTAACAAAACCGTATGTTTCAAGGAAACATATTTGTTTGGATTTGAACGTATCATGACCAGAGGAAGGGAGATCTGTTAATTAAATCCATTATAGTTTCATGAATTTATTCAGAAGTAAATAATGATTACATCTGTTTCAGAAAATTTGCCTAAAGAAACAGAACATGTATTTAGAAGATATTTTACTACAGACTATAGTTACCAAAAGACAAATGTCTCCAAACCATTGTAATGCCTTGTTAACCCCTGTAAATGGCATAATGAGTAATGCATCTGTCTTAGGATCCAAAATTGGTTGGTTCACCACTCTGTCCTGCAATTTCATTTTTTATCATGTAGTGCATGTTCATGTATAGAAAAAGGGTCACATCATACAATCATTTTCTTAAATATATTTTGACATTGATGGTATAACAGAGTGGATACATATAGTTGGACAACAGCTATTAAACTTTTGAGTGGATGAAGACAGCTGAGAGACGCAAACTAGAAAGTTGGAGGGGGAAACTGAACCAGGGTCAAAATTGTGAGTGTTACCACTAGACCACAGGATCTGTTGATATCAGGGGCAATTTCATATAAATGGCAAATGTAACTTTTACCTTCATCATTCAGTTTTTGCCAAAATATAATGTGAGCAACAAAACTTTGATTAACAGAGCTAAAGTGTATTCCCGTGAATACTTAACAAGCCCCACGGCCCTATGCACTTTATTGGAGTGCACGCTGTATTCATTTGTTGTTAATATAGGTCTGATAAGGCAGCTACATGTTGATTTTTGGGATTAGACTTTGGTTTCACAAATTTCAATTTGGGATGATTTGGGATGATTTGGGATTCAACTTTGGTTTCACAACAGAGAACAGATTCCAGCAAATGACTAACAGCAACTGGTTATCCAGAGCAGTGACAACTGGTGATTTGCATTATCATGACATCATCCAAAAAGTTCACTGTCCAAGTCTGAATTGCGCATTTGTCAAAATTCATTTAGAAGATAAATGCTCTTTCTGTGACAAGGAAGGAGATGCTATGGAGAATCCATATTTTTGTGAGTCTTACTTTGTAAAGCAATTTTAGAATGAACTAGTAATTATATGAAAAAGTAATTATATTCTAATTCTCATTAACAAGTGTGCTATATTTACATTGAAATATGTTATATGCTATTACTCGGAAGGAAACAAAGCCATTGATTCAGTCATTAACTTTTAATTCTATTTAGTAAATTCTTCATACACAAATATCTGTCCCCAAATGTAATGTTTTTTTTAAAATTGAACATGAATATCTATTAAACACTATAAGAACTTGAGAAATTGTAACCCATTATTTTTAATTCTGGAAATCAATTGTTTGATGTTATTCCTGACTTATTTTATGGTTTCTTTGGTTACTGTTATTTTTTTCCTATTATTTCTTGAGGTGAAAATGGTCTATGCTTCATTATTTCTATCCCATGTTTCTCTTTGATCTGTTTTCAGTGATTCTTTGAATAAGTGTTATAAGTGTTATATGCGCTGAATAGGTCACTTGGAAGTGAATGGAATAGAAATGTATTTTAATACATTTTTACATTTTATATTTCTCTACTCAATTCATATGCCGTTGCAAACTGATCTCAGGGGACTACGTAGACTATTTTACGTAAATCCATGGCACCCGATTTTGTATGATATTTTATGTTAGGTTATATTACAATGTGCTACCACAACGTATAATACATTACGAATTGGCTAAAACATAACATATGTTACGAACGCTATTAAAACGAATAATATGTTACAAATGCTTTTAAAACATATAATATGATATGAACGCCAGACAAACGTATCATATGTTACGAACGGTACGAAAACATATAATTTATTACGAATTTGCACAAAACGCACAAGCAGTGTTTCTAACTGTCGGCATCTGGCTCTGAAGGCGGGTGCCCTGCCCACTGTTCCACACAGGATGTATGGACTTTGACGGACAAGAATTTACCTTACCAATGTCGCTATAATATGTAATAAATGCATTTTAACGTTACAGTTAGGTCAGGGTTAGTTATCACAGCACTGGGGCTAAGGTTTAGGTTAAGGTTTGGGGTAAGGTTAGAAAAGAAAAATGTTTAGGTTAAGGTTTGGTTAAGGTTAGGTATCATAGCACTGGGATTAAGGTTAGGGTTAAGGTTAGATATCACAGCACTGGAGTTAAGGTTAAGGTTTGGATTAAGGTTAGGTATCACAGCACTGGGGTTAAGATTAGGGTTAAGGTTTGGATTAGAATTAGAAAGAAAATCACTTGTAACATATTGATGCTGTAACACCACTACTCCGCCTCTAACAGGAAGTTTCTGTTTGGACCAGTGGGTAAAGCACCTGACTGTGGAGCGGAAAGACCTGGGTTCAAAACATGACCTGTCTCTTTTTTTTTCTGGATTATTACTCTAAAGATACTTTACCTAACGTAATATACCTTACGAATCGCCTGTCAAATATTTATGTAAAATAGTCTGCGTAGTCCCCTAAAACCAGGTTGGCCTCATTGATGTAATTCTGACACAACCTGCAATGTTAGCTAGCTAGCAAACCAGCTGGCTAGAATTAGGTAGCCACCAGTCAGCTAACGTAGCTAGCTATCTAATATTGACATCAGAAGCACAAACTATCTCGGCCACCTGTCTCCACGCTGCATTTTTTGGGCTCACGTCTCTGTAGGAAAATAGTGTGCAGTCGTTCAGCTCAGGGAGTCCCAACACTGCTACTAAATATTTTTTTTATTTTTTCATCCACAAAACGACCTCAAAAGCCGACAATTGAACTTAAAGTGTGGAACTAAAGTTATCTGTTCTTTTAATTGTACAGAGAGCATTTCACAACCACCTACGCAAAATCCCGAGATTGGTCAGTCCCTAGCGATAGGTGCAAGTGATTTGCATAAAGTTGGGAAACCTGAACTTTTTCTTCACCTCTCACGGATCGCTCGCATCGCCCCACAAGCCACTCGCTCACCACGCTTCCCTTCATTAAAATGAATTGAGTCATCGCCCCCATTGCGAACAGCGTAAATGTGCCATTAGGGCGCAGCTACACCAGCCAAAGCCACACAGCCAGCTCCAATTCATTTTAAATGGAAATGAAGTGTCAACAAGTGATGTTTGCAGCGGGCGGCTAAGCAGCGTGATTTAGGCTTGGGAAGCACTCAACTAGTTTGACAACATCATTATTACTCTCACCTATAAGTAATCACTGGGGTTGCTGTTATGTATTGCTGGAATCTCTTCCTTGTTGGACAAAGTTTTATCCCAAATCATCCTCTGTTGGACAACCAAAGTTGATCCCAATTCACCCTCCACGATTTCCAGGCAAACAAATGTTCAATCTGAATAAACACGTATTGTAGCGGCCACTTAAGAACTATATTAACAAGAAATTACTATGGAGGGCACTCGAAGTGCATAGGGCAGAGGGGCTTGTTTGGTATTCTCAAGAGTACAATAACATTTTTAAATGTTCTGCTGCCCATATTGTATTTTAGGAAAAATCTAATGGTGAGAGTAAATGCTGCATTTGGAGACTACACTGAAGAGATACCAGTAAAAGCAGACCCTGTGAGGTAAAATAAATGTTTTGACCCCAGTTCAATTTCCTACTCTGACTTTCCAATTTTTGTCTTTCAGAAAATATTTATCCACTCTGTATTTTATAGCTGTCGCACAACTATATATACAGCTCCGGAAAAAAATTAAGAGACCACTGCACCTTATTCTTTCCTTTCCAAAAAAGTAGAAAAAGAAAGTTTGGAGTGGGGAAAAGAAGCGTTCAATTTGCCACAGTCTCTTAATTTTAACCCTTCTGTTCCTCACTCAAAACCTTCCATTTCGAATTTTTTGGAAAGAAAAGAAAAAGGTGTAGTGGTCTCTTAATTTTTTCCGGAGCTGTATATTTAAGAGAATAATTGTATTACATCACCCTTTTATATACATGGACATGCACTACAAAAAAATGGATCGATACACAGATAAACTAACCATGACACCATTGGAGGTGACAATAGTCATTGTACAGTGGTGGTTCCAGTATACAGTGTATATAAAAAGTCTACACACCCCTGTTAAAATGCCAGGTTCGTGTGATGTAAAAGAATGAGACAAAGATAAATCATGTCAGAACTTTTTCCACCTTTAATGTGACCTATAACGTGAACAATTCAATTGAAAAACAAACTGAAATCTTTGAGGGGAAAAAAAATAAAAAACTCACAATAACCTGGTTGCATAAGTGTGCACACCCTTAAACTAATACTTTGTTGAAGCACCTTTTGATTTTATTATAGCACTCAGTCTTTTTGGGTAGGGGTCTATTAGCATGGCACATCTTGACGTGGCAATATTTGCCCACTCTTCTTTGCAAAAGCGCTCCAAATCCGTCAGATTGCGAGGACATCTCCTGTGCACAGCCCTCTTCAGATCACCCCACAGATGTTCAATTGGATTCAGGTCTGGGCTCTGGCTATTCCAAAATGTTAATCTTCTTCTGGTGAAGCCATGCTTTTGTGGATATGGATGTGTGCTTTGGGTCGTTGTCATGCTGAAAGGTGAACTTCCTCTTCATCTTCAGCTTTCTAACAGACGCCTGAAGGTTCTGTGCCAAAATTGCCTGGTATTTGGAACTGTTCATAATTCCCTCCACCCTGACTAAGGCTCCGGTTCCAGCTGAAGAAAAACAGCCCCAAAGCATGATGCTGCCACCACCATGCTTCACTGTGGGTATAGTGTTTTTTGGGTGATGTGCAGTGTTGTTTTTGCGCCAAACATACCTTTTGGAATTATGGCCAAAAAGTTCAACCTTGGTTTCATCAGACCATAACACATTTTCCCACGTGCTTTTGGGGGACTTGATGTTTGTTTTTGCAAAGTTCAGCCAGGCTTGGATGTTTTTCTTTGTAAGAAAAGGCTTCCGTCTTGCCACCCTAGCCCTTAGCCCATTCATATGAAGAATACGGGAGATTGTTGTCACATGTAGCACACAGCCAGTATTTGCCAGAAATTCCTGCAATTCCTTTAATGTTGCTGTAGGTCTCTTGGAAGCCTCCCTGAACAGTTTTCTTCTCATCTTTTCATCAATTTTGGGGGGACGTCCAGTTCTTGGTAATGTCTCAGTTGTGCCATATTTTCTCCACTTGATGATGACTGTCTTCACTGTGTTCCATGGTATATCTATTGCTTTGGAAATTATTTTGTACGCTTCTCCTGACTGATATCTTTCAACAATGAGATCCCTCTGATGCTTTGGAAGCTCTCTGCGGACCATGGCTTTTGCTCTGAGATGCAACTAAGAAAATGTCAGGAAAATCCTACTAAAACAACTGAACTTTATTTGTGATTGATCAGAGTCACTTTAAATGATGGCAGGTGTGTAATGACTTCTATTTAACATGAGTTTGAATGTGATTGGTTAATTCTGAACACAGCCGCATCCCCAGTTATAAGAGGGTGTGCACACTTATGCAACTAGGTTATTGTAAAGTTTTTATTTTTCATTTTTCCCCCTCGAAGATTTCAGTTTGTTTTTCAATTGAATTGTTCACATTATACATCACATTAAAAGTGGATTAAATTCTGACATGATTTATCTTTGTCTCATTCTTTTGCATCACAAAAACCTGGCATTTTCACAGGGGTGTGTAGACTTTTTATATCCACTGTATAAGCAGGGAAACATTTTTGTAGCAGGGAAACAGGGAAACTATATTTTGTAGTAAATGAACATCTACATACAAATTCTGTTTCTAAATGTGATTTCTCTGAATCATTTCAGAACAGATTGAGTCATTCAGCCTATTCATCTCAGAATGAAGTAACTAAAAAAATGATTATACTTAAAAAAAAATAAACATTTATTAACCAGATCTCCCTTCTTCTGAACAGGATACACTGAAATTCTGTGAAACACACATGGTTTTGCAACTGTGTTCCGTTAAAGCCGAAGAATTGAACATAACCAATCTACTTTACAGATGGGAGCTCACTTCAGATGAACAAGTTATGTTCAAAGTATCAAACTCAACCGAACATGCTGCCAAAAGAACACACTTCTATACAATTTCTATACAACTATTCAACTCTTGTGATGCAGAGGAGGAAAAACTTGGCTCAGCACAGTTGACATCTCCTTATGGAGGAACAGAGCTGCCAAAATCCAAAATAAATAAATATATCAATAAATATATTTATACATAAAAATATTTTTTAAATGTAATGATAAATGTATTAATCAATATTATTTCCCTACTTCCTTCCTTGACCATTTTTATCTGTATTTCTTTCATTTTATATTTATTAATTATGTATTTCCTTGTCCTTAAGTTAATGACGGGCTGTCAATCAAAGTATGTCACGGTGTCACCTTACTCCAATTGGTTGATGGGTATCAGAGTCTGAAGATCGACGCTTTGAGCAAGCGTTCAGAGAACCTTTACAACTAAAGAACAGCCATTTACAAACCATTTTTTTTTATTTTGTAGGATTTCAATTAAGTATTCTTGAAATATAAAAAGTACATTACTAGTAACTGCATTTTGTTGTTTCTTTGTTTTATTGAACAAATTATGGTAAATTGTTTGTTCTCTGAGTACCATGAAACGGTCAATTATTTTATGAATGCCTATTTTACCAGATAAGGGAGGGCAAGATTGGAAATTTGACCAGTACACCAGGTTCAACATCCCTACTTTTACAATAAGTGCCACGAGATATTTAATGATCATGGAAAGGAGATCCATTTAATGTCCTATTTGATAGACAACACCCTACACAGGCTAATGTGTCCTTCACTGCCCTGGGGCATTGGGAGTTGATATTTAGACCAGATAGAAGAATGCTTTCTTCTGACCCTTCAACAACAATTCAATTAGCATCTGGTCTTCCATCCAGGGACCGACCGGGCTTAACGTCATAATCAAGCCAGCAGTGGGGTGCAGAGTGCAATGTGGGGCCCCTGATTGAATAAAAGTTTTTTTGAAATCTATACATCCAAACCAAACAGCAAATGCATCCAACAACTTTGTACAGTTAAAGCTTTGAGGTAGTCATTGGCAGGCAAGGAATCCTGGACCAAATACTACAATATTGCCTATATTGATACACTAAGGGCAGGTTACACAGAATAAGCCTAGTTCTGCACTAAAAAATCTAGCTCTATGTATCTAGATTTTTTTAGTATAGGACTGGACTTAATCTGTGTCTGAGGAACTAAGTATATTTATCCAAATCTTAACTGTGTCAAATGGGGGGATTAGATAATTTACCTAAAGTACTTTAAAGGAGAAATTTTTTAGATTTCCACCATTAGGATGCAAAGCAATTACTAAGTATTGAATAAAGGCATTAGGGAACGATGATACTTGAAATGGATTGCTTCCCAAATGGTTGGTTATTGTCTTCGTATTCAAGATCAGTATATTCGGCGTTTCCTTATAGTTTCTGTTATAGTGAAACTGTGGGCTATAGGCTATAAAAATGGGAATTCCAAACCACACGTTTTCTTAGCCAAATTGCCAAGCTAGCTAATTGTTATCTCCGGTAATTAAATGCTAAGTCTATCTACAGCAGGAAAAACATTGTTTCTGCTTTTCCCCTGATATGTATGAAAATGACCTCATAGAACAGCTGACTTTCTGTAATGACGCAAATCCCAAATTCTGGAATTTAAAGCCCACAGATATTAAAATAGCCATATTGTCCAAATACATATGGAGGGGAGCGTACACATGCTGTATAGACACAGACACACACCCGCACACACAAAACAACACAACATGGTTGTAAAGGTGTGTTTGAACTCAAACTCATTCACATAGGCAACGCAACATTTATTGATACAGCAGACTGATCAATGAACAAAACACACACACAATACAGATTTGGGTTTTTGGAGATCATGATATTTTTTACTTTGCACATTTGCATTTAGATTGAAAAGCAGAACCAATGAATCGCTCTCTCTCTCCCCACTTTCTCTCACTCCTCTCCATCTTGTGTGCATGCCTTCCTTTCCCTTTTGCCAGGACTTAAGTGTATCCCTAGAGAACCTTTTGCATACATCACTGCACCGGGTTGTTTGGATGACCCAACAGCTGGTTTACAGTCAGTGTGTCACATAGCAGGGCTGTTTTCTTTAAAAACTACTGGGCTATGGATGCTGGGTGCTGTGAAAAAACTGGAGGCATGGATTAGCAGGGGTGTGGCATTCAGATATTTCTTTTCCACACGTGAGTACATTTTATTTCAAATCATCTGTTCTGTTCTATTGGCTTTACACAGTTGCTTTTGCTTCTGTTTTATTCACATATGAGTTAATCTAAAAAGAATCACATTTTCCTCCTGTATATTGAGACTGTCAATACATTTCTTAAAAATAAAATTTGTTAAACTAATGGCAATGCTCCTAATAGACCATAAAAAAACCCTCTAAAGGTTAAATTAAAATGATGGAGCTGATGGCAATAAAAACAATCGATGGTCAAATTAATCTGCGTGTGGCTAATCTAACCTACCTAACATGTTGTTCATTCTGGCAACCTATCTTGCTAGGTTAGGTTCGCACTAACTCCAACTCTCTCTGCCAAGGGAGAGGAAAGAAGTGTCCACACCACACCAGGGGGAAGGAAATGAGTGTTACATGCTGACACTTATTCTGTGAAGAATACTATTGAGGAATACACTGAGCAGGACTTAACATGTTGGGCCTCATCTTTTGATTAAAGCTCAGCACAAATCCCACAACAAAACGTCTTTACATCTTGTAGGAAGTTACATTATGCCTGTATAATTTCGTCCTGAAGTCGGCGACCTGTGTGCTCTCATTACACAAGTTTGTTCCTATCATAAGTTTGTCTTGCAATTTTCAGATGAGTCGTGGCTTGCCTCCTACTCTATGGCTGTAGCCGAGCAACAGAGGACAAGTTGCACAAGTTGCAAGTCGCAGCATAGCACCCCGCTGACTACACAAGATTTCACTACTGAAGATTTCTAGCAGTCTACCACAACCTAGGATGCAGTTCAGAACGCAAGAACCACATTTGCATGTATTCCACCTCTTCACATTATGCAACATCTTGGTCAAAGCCTTCAATGTAAGGATTTGCCAGCAAAAGCATGGTTTAGGTATTGCATGGTGCTCACAAGGGTACAAAAAACATAATAACGTTTGAAAATGTATACACTCACTGCTGTATAGATAAGAGCTAATTAAATGTGATTTGGAGATTTAAATTGTCTGAAGAGAAAACAATACACAACTGATCGGCTTCATACTGTAAGCATGTTAATTCAGATTAGCAATCTTTTCCCCACTGAGCAAGGCGACTTAACTTTAGGCCTATGTGTAAAGACCTCCATGATGACGTGAAAGAAACTGGTGAAACGAGCTAGAGAATACATGCAGTGAAACAGAATCCAACAAGGTAATTCCATGATCCATGTGACTCAAAGCTATTGCATTTGTTTGTGGCAGGTAATGCCATTAATTAAACGATACTAGTAATACTGTAGGTTACGGTACTGTTGCAAGGCAGTAGGTGATGCTCTGCTAACTCAAGATTGAATGTAAGCTCTGGGTAGTTTGGCTCAGATTGTACTCACAGCTCAACAATGGAAGGATGGGTAGTTTTTAGGATCCAGATCTATTGCCTGGTAGATGAGTCAAGCGTTACAATCAGTAATTGTCAATACTGTACATCATTGCTCTTTCCCACCCTAATTTAACAGTAAAAAAATCTAGGATGGCAGGGAAGACTAGTGTTTAGAGCATCTAATCAGTAATAGAAAGATTGTTGGATTGAATCTCTGAGCTGGCAAGGTAAGAAAAAATATTATTTCCCTGAGCAAGACTATTAACCCTAATTGATGCCAGGTTTTTGCTGAAAATTAGAATGTGTTCTTAATCATACAGTACTTACTTGGTAAAAGGACAAAAGAAAGCTTGCAATCCAAAACCAACCCGTGACCCCATCCGTCATTATCTCCTGGGAACATACAGTGGATATAAAAAGTCTACACACCCCTGTGAAAATGCCAGGTTTTTGTGATGTAAAAGAATGAGACAAAGATAAATCATGTCAGAACTTTTTCCACTCTTAATGTGAGCTATAATGTGAACAATTCAATTGAAAAACAAACTGAAATCTTTGAGGGGGAAAAATGAAAAATAAAAACCTTACAATAACCTGGTTGCATAAGTGTGCACACCCTCTTATAACTGGGGATGTGGCTGTGTTCAGAATTAACCAATCACATTCAAACTCATGTTAAATAGAAGCCATTACACACCTGCCATCATTTAAAGTGACTCTGATTCATCACAAATAAAGTTCAGCTGTTCTAGTAGGATTTTCATGACATTTTCTTAGTTGCATCTCAGAGCAAAAGCCATGGTCCGCAGAGAGCTTTCAAAGCATCAGAAGGATCTCATTGTTGAAAGATATCAGTCAGGAGAAGGGTACAAAATAATTTCCAAAGCATTAGATATACCATGGAACACAGTGAAGACAGTCATCATCAAGTGGAGAAAATATGGCAAAACAGAGACATTACCAAGAACTGGACGTCCCTCCAAAATTGATGAAAAGACGAGAAGAAAACTGGTCAGGGAGGCTTCCAAGAGGCCTATAGCAACATTAAAGGAACTGCAAGAATTTCTGGCAAGTACAGGCTGTGTGCTACATGTGACAACAATCTCCCGTATTCTTCATATGAATGGACTATGGGGTAGGGTGGCAAGACGGAAGCCTTTTCTTACAAAGAAAAACATCCAAGCCCGGCTGAAGTTTGCAAAAACAAACATCAAGTCTCCCAAAAGCACGTGGGAAAATGTGTTATGGTCTGATGAAACCAAGGTTGAACTTTTTGGCCATAATTCCAAAAGGTATGTTTGGCGCAAAACAACACTGCACATCACCCAAAGAACACCATACCCACAGTGAAGCATGGTGGGTGCAGCATCATGCTTTTGGGCTGTTTTTCTTCAGCTGGAACCGGGGCCTTAGTCAGGGTGGAGGGAATTATGAACAGTTCCAAATACCAGGCAATTTTGGCACAAAACCTTCAGGCGTCCGTTAGAAAGCTGAAGATGAAGTTCACCTTTCAGCATGACAACGACCCAAAGCACACATCCAAATCCACAAAAGCATGGCTTCACCAGAAGAAGATTAATGTTTTGGAATGGCCCAGCCAGAGCCCATACCTGAATCCAATTGAACATCTGTGGGGTGATCTGAAGAGGGCTGTGCACAGGAGATGTCCTCGCAATCAGACGGATTTGGAGCGCTTTTGCAAAGAAGAGTGGACAAATATTGCCACGTCAAGATGTGCCATGCTAATAGACTCCTACCCAAAAAGACTGAGTGCTGTAATAAAATCAAAAGTTGCTTCAACAAAGTATTAGTTTAAGGGTGTGCACACTTATGCAACCAGGTTATTGTGAGTTTTTTATTTATTTTTTTTCCCCCTCAAAGATTTCAGTTTGTTTTTCAATTGAATTGTTCACGTTATAGGTCACATTAAAGGTGGAAAAAGTTCTGACATGATTTATCTTTGTCTCATTCTTTTACATCACACGAACCTGGCATTTTAACAGGGGTGTGTAGACTTTTTATATCCACTGTAGGTCTCTGTATGTTCTCCTGAAAAAACAAGCT